>OY735204.1:47375148-47660384 GCA_963457665.1 Thysanoteuthis rhombus | reverse complement strand
CATGCCCCCCATCATCACATTGGATAGATAAAAAGACAACACAATGTATTTGGAATAGACCAGGAGTCCGAGACATCATTGAATACATAAGAAAACTCAAATTGCAATGGGCTGGTCATGTTGCAAGAATGAGAACCGCTGGACATCATGTCTCACAACATGGATCCCTAGAGATCACATGTGAAACCAAACCTGATAGAATATAAGATGGCTTGACAAACTAGATAATTTCAGAAAACACTGGCTCTGCAATGCCCATAACAGAGAGGCCTGGTGAAAACTGGGAAGGTCTATGTCCTGAAAGATCAATGATGAAATGATGATGAATGATGATGATGATGATGATGATGATGAGATAAAGTGACGTATTGTATATGTGGCTAAATTGAAAGTTTCATTCCTAAAGCAGATACTTATTTATTTTCATTTGTAATTTCAACTAAAAATAAAGACATCGCTACAATCTCAATGTTAGCAATGATCAAGTTGAGTCTATTGTACACATGCACACAAGTGTCTGCTAAATCTGAAAACTTTTATACCAGGATCCATCGAACAAGAGGCTTACAGTATGTATATATATACACACACACACACACACGCACATACATATACAACTGTATTTATCTATTCATACATGTCTCAAAATATTTGCTTATTAAAGTAATGCTAATTGCACTTGAGTGCGTCAAATCATTCGTCTTGGAAATTTTCCAATTTTATGGATTGTCTAAAGTTTTCAAGCTCATTCGCGACTTTTTTCGTACACTTCATTGTGGCATTAAAAGACTGTTTAAAATGCATTCTCTCTATCTTTCCTAAACTAATATTTACAATCGTGAATTTTTGCTATTTTTCTTCGTTTGTCTTAGTGACTATCTATCTATCATATGCTGTATCTTTCAGCATAAAAAAACATTAATACTTTAAAGATCAATAAAAGATTGTTATCGATAAATTATGTATTCAGAATCATGGGCTGCCATTTTCCATCTGACCTGGCCCTGTTACCAGCATTGCATGGTCCTGAACACTTATCTGCTGCTAAAACTGAGGGTTGTAATAGTTGAGTAAGGAACCCTTGAAATGAAATCTGATATGACTTCTTCCTACCAGTTGAAAAAGTATGTGACACTGTAGCCAGAGAACCCTGTTGTGTCCTAGTTAACAGCTTGGCTTTTCAATGTCCTGCTGCCAGTTCCAGGAGAAGATATTGGTTGGGTAGGTGGAGAAATGGGCAAGGAAGTTAGCGTCAATATTTCCTTCACGCTTTCGTTGCAGGGACTGACTTTCTCAGAGATATTGCTTTTTAGAAACCAGCAACCAAAACTGTCAACATAGGACTCTTCAGTTTTTTAGTGGTTCTAGCTGTCTGGCTATCTATTAGAAACTGCCAACTAGGACAGCAAACATCAACATGGGTTTCTTTAGTTCTCAAATAGTCCTGGTTGGCTGGCTATTAGAAATTGCCAACCTAAACTGCCAACATCAGCATAGCTTTCTTCCGTTTTTAAGTGGTTCTGGCTGTCTGGCTTTCTATTACAAACTGTCAACTAAAACTGGAAACATCAGCATAGGTTTCTCAAGTTTTTAAGTGGCTCTGGCTGGCTAGCCATCTATCTATGTATAGGTCGCAAATACCAGTCACATCAATGGAGCAAGAGGGCTGAGAATTTTAAAATTTGCTCCTTATCGTGTCAAGAAAAAACGCCTTTTCTGTTTATCTGACCACCCCATAGGGTTTTAGAGGAAGGTTCAATTTACCAGTTTTTGCTAAATAGGTCCCTTAGTTTGAGTTCGGCAGTAAAAGGGAAATATTTAAAATCTTAATAATTTTTGTAATTTAGCTATAATGTTAAACAGCAGCGTAACCTTCCATTCGTATCCTTAGATATGAATTTCTGTTTCTGTCAGTGCTTATGCCACTGTGGAAGTATCTTTTTAGGAATCTTACTCTAATCTATCAATAGCGCACGTTTTTCTTAGTGCAAACACCCTAGCCCTACCTCTAACCCTAATCCCTACCCAAACACAACAATAAAACAGGCCTAGTTAGTCACTCAATTGGAACCATCACATGACCAATGTCTTTTGACAGCATGCTGTGTTGGGAGTGATCAATTGAAAAACTGGAAAAAAAGGATGATTGATGAATAAATAAGTTACTTCTCTCCCCTTTTGTTGGGCTGTAATCACTAAAAAATCTGAATTTTCAAAAATCATACAAGCTCAAACTAGAGTCCAATGTAGCATAAGCTGACAGCCCCCCCCCCTTATACAGGCATAGATAATAAAAAAAACATGTTGACATTAGAAGAACTAAATGTTTTCAGCCTACTAGCTCCATTGGTGCGGCCTGTACACGTGATATATGCATAGCCAGCTGGACCGACTCAAAAACTGAAAGAAACCCATGTTGACAGTTTTAGACACAATTTAAATCCAATGACCTGCTTTGATGTGCGAATCACCAACCCTAAAAGGGAGTATATGAATTCTCAGTTCTAACAAGAATTAATTTTCTACTTTTTAGGAATGGGTAACAGGCCTGCCTATGGGAGGCGCTGACATGCATGGGTCTGCTTTGGAGTTTGTACTAGCCTAGCTGGTGAACAGGTGATGGTTTCACGTGAACACACCCTACCCATTATTTGACTTAATGGAATCTCTATAAAATATCATTTGCTTTCCATTGTTCTTAAATTTGGAGTTTTTTTTCCCCCACACAACACCAGGTACCCAAACTAGTTTATGTATACACTTGTGTGTATGTGTGTGTGTGTGTAAGGGAAACAAGGGCACAGTGAATCATAAAAAAACAATTTTAGGTAGAAACTACTTTTAATTATGTGTATAGGTAAAAAGAAAAGAAAGTTCAACCCCTTGAGAAATAGGTTATCATCTGGGACTTGTTTTTTTTTTTTAAATAACACAGATTCACTGTGCCCCAGCCCAAGTACACAGTGAATCACGCCCCCCCTACAGGAGATGGTGAATCAATATAAGATTGAATAATTCGATGAAATGCCAGAGTGAAATCAACAATACATTTGGTTAAAGTATTGTTGAATTGTAGACTACCAAAAATAATCATTGAAATCTTTCAAACCTTCATAGATAAAAGTTTGGCACACTAGAGGAAACATTTAAAGTAAAATCTAATTTGCACAGTCTCAAAAACAATTTGAGAAACAGAAAAAAAAAATTATAGAAAAATTGAAATGCTCTTCTAGTTCCCTGATGAACAACATGAAGGGAATTGACAGGGTCATTTTTAATTGAAAGAAATGAAGTGGGTAAGTCTCAAAAATGATCCAATGTGCCTCAATTCAATGTGACCCAAAGATGCTACTGTGAAAGATAACCTTATATCTCTCTAAAGAGAAAGCACTTCATAGCAGTTGGCCAAGAAATAATTCTGATACAATCTTAATTTCACCTCCTATTGCATAATTAGAAAATTCTGAATAGTTGTGGCTCTATAATAAAAGTAAGAGTTCCCCTGGATACTACTTTGGGCTTAAAATTAGATTCCTTAGCTTGCACTTTGTACAAAAATGCTCAAGCAGGCAAGTCTTTCCCAAAATAAGATGGCAGATGTGCTGACTTCAGAAGAGGAAGTAGCAGCTATCCTATTATGTGTTCACAGTTGTGAAAAAAATCATAATGATTCATTGTGCCCCATGATCCACTGTGCTCCAGTTTCCCATACATATATATATATATATATATATATATATATGCATATATATACTCAAGTTTTCTCCTTTTCACTATCATAAGAACTTCCAGACACTATTGAGTGTAATTTCCAAAGGACAGGCAGTATAGCTTTAGATTTAATTTCTATTTTTTTAAATCTGTTTTTTTTTTTTTTTTTTTTTTTTGGCCGTAAGACAATTATTACTAATGCTTCAAAATGCACAAATTGTTTGCTGAAGGGTAATAAAGGGGAGAAAAAATTTGATGTGTTCGAAAAAAAAAAAAAAAAGTAACTGGAGAGATAAAAAAAATTGAAGGCTGATTTATTAAGTGAATTATTTTCTCTTGAGATTCGACTCATGAAGCATTTCAGATATTTTCTCACTAAAACTTCACAGTTCACTGCTTGTGTAGCAGCCATTTTTTTTCCTTTGATTTATCTGTATATTCTATTTGTGTTTCCCCACTTTCAGAATCATTCATTTCTCTTTCTCATATTTCCTTTATTTTTCTTCAGTTCATTAGAAACGCTTAACTTGAACTGTAAAAAAAAACAAAACTGTCAGCATGGATTTCTCCAGTTTCCAAGTGATTCTGGCTTGATATCTATGTATGTGTCGCGCACATAGGCCATACCAAAAGAGTTAGAAGGCTGAAAACTTCAAAATGTTTACACCTCATTATGTGTTGAAGGAACTTTTTCTTTTTTTTTTCCCAAAATTACTCATTTGAAATTAGCTCTGAGGAGGGGGAGCAGGTTCTATTTGCAATACAGATTTATGCTAAAGTGGTCCCTTAAAATTCAGACTTTTTAGTAATTCAACAAAACAAGAAGTAACTTATCCATTGATCACCCTTTTTTCCAATTTTTTTTAATTGATCATCCCCAATAAGGCATGCTGCCAAAAGACATTGATCTTATGATGGTTTCTGTTGAGTAACTTACCAGACTTGTTTCGGGGAATTTTTTTTGTGTTTCATTCTCATGGCAATTTCTTTGAATTAAAAAAAAATGCCGTCACAAAATGAATGCTTTCCTGCAAATAGTTTTTTTTTCGAATTAGATCTTTAAATAAATTTTCCGTCTGGCTATCTGACTTCAAAATTTATTACACCATGGTTCTTCGGAAATCTTCTTTTTTCTCCTTCCATTCATTGCAGAAATTAATTGTTTGAAAAGAAAGGTGTTACTCATAACCTGATAAAAGTGTCTGAATAAAACTCTTGGCTTTTAACTACTATCATTATCATTTCCCATTTAAGCACTTAGACTGCTCTAAAATATATGTTATCTTCAGTGCTTTAAAAGCAAGAATAGTTTTGGGTATAAGTACGTTCATCTAAATCACTTTTGTCTAAATCGGTTTTTGCTCAAATCACTTTAGTCTAAAAGCACTTCATTCTACCAGCATTTTATTCTGAGAGCACTTCAGTTTAAAAGCATTTACAGTGAAAGACAATAGTCTACAAACCTACACACACATACACTTACACATGCACACATTACATGTGTGTATGTTTTTTTGTGTGTGCATACATGTGCATGTTTGCATGAGAGTATGAAGCACTTGTGTGTATGCATGTGTGTATACGTGGTATGTGTGTGTGTTTTAGACTAATGTGCTTTTAGACTGAAGTGCCCGAAGACTAAAATGTTAGCAAACTAGAGAGATTTAGACAAAACTGATTTAGACCAGAATGATTTAAACGTGCTGTATCCTATATCTATATGTAGAATATTGTGTATAGTTTTAAATTGCCTAGGTATTTGACTGGTACTATGACTATGTTTGTATATCTAGCACTGCTTAAATAGATTGATCCAGATGGTATATCAATGAACACTTTTTTCTATCGCCATTATTACTCAGATCAAACACCTGATAAGCACTGAAGAACAGATCGGCCAAAACATGTTGACAACATCAAGGACAAGAAGGAGTGATTCGACTGTTCAAACATAATTGTAAACAGTGTATTTAGTGGTAATTCAAACCAAATTATGCCATTGTTCAGTGTGAATTTTCATTGAAATGTTTATGGCTATCAACTCTGTTTCCCCTACTTCAAGGACTTTACTTCCAAATGGTAGGCTCCCTTTGGGCAAAACATGGGGTGAAGTGATGGACAAAATTACCAAACTTTCAGGGATGATAACTTAGGTATATAAGAATGATATTTCCAATGGATTCAACTTGATTGTTTTATGATTGTAGTGGCCATTTTCCCAAGATAGCTGCCATTAGAATTATGTATGTTTTAAAAAAGGAAAAAAAATTACTTATGAACTTGAATTTAATTCTTAAAGTAATGTATCTACCTACTAATTCAATCCTTGGTGTTCCAGAAATTACCTTATATTCAACCAACTATGAATTGTGTGACCCTTAACAGTCATTTCAAGGTCATTAATAACAGATTTTACAATTAGGTATTGACTGAAATAAGATTTTATGTACTTAACATTACACGCGTATAGCTAACACTTAATGTATGTATAGATAAAATTACAACAAGCTACCCATTTGAGCCAATGTCAAGTTGACAAAATATTTAATTGCTCAATTGAAGATGGTGGATTACTACTGCATACCATTCACATGATAGGAAACACCTTCCAAGAATATGCAAATGAGTTTGTGTAACACATCAAACAACAACTGAGGATTGTCAAAAGGATGGACATGATCTGAGATAGCCACTTCCAGTCCAGCGATAAAAGTGGAAGCGGTGACAACAGAGGAGTAGGATGTAGAATCAAAGTATCAGGATCTACAAAAATCCTACAGAAAACCCATTGAAAAATTTGTTTTGAAAAATCCTTAGAACAAGGAAGAGTTGAATAAACTTATCAGCCATACATTTAGCAAGACTGCCAGAAAAATATATCTACATCACTCAACACAAATTTTCATTTTATTTTGCTAACCAAAGGCCGATAAGGAGAACAAAAAATTTAGGTATGCAATGTCACATATTCAATAAAGTCAGCAGACAGAATGAATGAAGCTACCGACCAGATTTGGTCCACATTTGCTGACCCTTGCTTCAGTAAAAACCCAGCTTTCTTTAACCCTTTTACTATCAAATAAGAGTTTGCTGGAATTATCAGCTTGTGTACTTTGAATGGATTGGACTGAATCTGATCTCTCAAAGTATCTCAGTTATTTTACACTATATGCAGAGTTTTATTGAAATCAGATTTCAACTTATGCACATCCGGTGGGAGGGGGGTGCAGTTGGATTTTGAATGTTGGAACCTTATAGACGCTAGGGATCAAGGTGTCACTGCACTCCTTACTCCCTTACCTGATGACCAATCTGACTACCTTTTTGCCCTCCCCACCCCAATCCAGGAATAGTGGCAGGTAGACATCCATTCTCTTACCTATACTGCTCAACAAACATTGTTTTTTTTTCAATTTCCACCCTAAGAAGGTTTTGAGGGAGGGGGTCAATTTAAAATGTAAGTGTATGCTTAATTGGTTTGTTCACACCTATTTTTTTTTCAATTCAGACTTTTTTTTAGCAATCACAGCCCAACAAAAGGCAAAAGTAGTAATTTGTTCATTGATCACCCCTTTTTCCATTTTTTATAATTGCTCCCTTCCAACACAGGATACTGCTAAAAGACATTGGTCAAGCAATGGTTTCTGTCAACTGACTGACCAGATATGTATACATTATTTTGATCAGTGCACTGCTAAAATCTGCCAATCATTTTTTTTTCCATTCTACAGTTAAGTACCAGCAATACAGGCAGTTGCATAGGGTGCAAGTACTTGGCTTATCACGTGTCAGAGACAGTCATCATAATCATGCCTTTTAGCAACCATTGTTGGACATACACCACCTTCAAGATTCACCAGGCCTCTTTATCATGGGCAATGCAGAGCCAGTATTTTCTGAATCTCTGAAGGACTTGTCTGACATTCTCGCAATATAACCAGCCCATTGCCATTTGAGTTTTCTAATGGCAATGGTATCTCTGACCTCTGTTTGTTTTCTAATACAATGTGTTGTCGTTTGATCACTCCTTGTGATGTTGAGCATGATTTTCTCCTGAGCTCATTGCATGGTTCTCTGTTTGATCTGTTGATCTTTAGGTTAGGTTATATATTTCAGCTCCATAGGTGACTATGGGGATGATTTATTCGTTGTATACCCTTCTTTTAGGACCAATGGGATTTTCTTGTCCATAAAGGTTAAGCTTGCTCTCCTGGAAGCTTACTAATCTAAATTATTTCTTTGTTTGATTTCTTCTTCTTTTTGAGGATTTCGTGGAGATTCAATATCCTCGGTAGATGTAATGGTCTACCTTCTTTAGCACTGTATTTTTGATTTTGATCATTGCCTTTGTCCTCAACATGAATCAAAATGAAAAAAATTGGAAATTGAATAAATAAATAGAATAAAAAAAGCAGTCAAAAGTAGAAAATTCCCTGAAGTGAAGTCAGATTTTTCAGGAGTATCTGACTGTTAAATACTTTTTGTTGTTATGAAAGTAACAGAAACAATTGGAAATTCTCATGACTGACTACAAACTCAGTCAGGCTTAGCTAGTTAGGGAAAATAGAATTACTTACAATAGCTCAGGCTTTGGAGGGAAAATATGTAAGGTGAGGCGAGGTCACAAGTTAATGAATGTATATAAGATAATATGTACTATACTTTGAAGGGCGGCAAAGTTCAGCTTGGCTGGAGTGCCAGGAACTTGAGAGGCGGACCTGACTGGAACCTGTTGGTGATTTCTTTTTTCTTTTTACTGCTGTTTCATTTACTATTCATTGACTTCCTGTTTTTATAGGTAGTAACAGTTGAAAAATTAGTGAACTTTCAAAAGTTGTTACCTATCTATAGGTTTGGTGGAGGGTGTACCTAATGATTTTTGATGGGGTGGAGGCCTCTAATATTCTGACGAAGTGGGTATGCAAACAGAATACAAGAAGAAATTAGTATTGCCAAGTATGGTTTGTAATTTATAGCTAAAACTGCCTGAAAAAATTGCTAAAATTGGCTAAATTTATGTCGTTATATGGTATATATATATATATATGTATATGTATATATTTATAGAATAATAACAATTGAAGAAAATGAGGCTGCTGCATGAATCAAACCTGTGACCGATTAGGTAACCGCTTCAACATAGCATTGCTCTTACCACTGAATTAAACAGGCACTGATAATGCTAAGGCCCGAACAATTGTCCTCAAATTCTTATCTCATCTATTCTCAGTCTATTCATTTTTTTTCAGCACGACAGTTATGCATTAGGAAATGGATGTATATGATTTGACAAAATGATTCTTTAATCGTTTATTCTATTTACGTTGTCTAGTTCAAGACAATATATATGTATAATAATTTATAATAATTCTGTCTGATCATATATATCCATTTCCTAGTACACTCATATATATATGAAATATAAATTGCATTATATTATATAAAAGCTTATTTAGAATGATCTTCCATCATTACACGGTTGATATATCATTCAATTCAGACAACGTAAAGATGAGAATTTGGGTTGAAACCAGTTATTTGGGCCTTTGCATTACCTGCGACTGTTTTAGCTCAATGGTAAGATCATTGCTATGTTGAAGCGGCTACCCTATTGGTAGTAGGTTCAATTCCTGCAGCAACCTCGTTTTACATTGTTTCAATATAATATTACGCAATTTATGATTCATTCGGTTAGACCAAATATGTCCATTACTTGATATATACACACACATAAACACATATATTATTGTGTCATCCACAGACAGCTGTTTCGATGTATTACATCTCTTCAGTGTGGCTATAGACTTTATCCCATCCAGTACCACAGGGCAGAATTGGAACCCTCACATCGGACCAGGAGGCTGATATCCTATCTCTAGACTACGGAACAGTAAGGCTGAATTTAAGCGATATATTCATTTTTACGCAGAAACTCCTCATCCACCAGTGCTCTATTCCTATGGAAGAGCATTATATATGTGTGTAGTAACAGGGATAATTGGCTTTGCCAAATGCAAACATAACCCCAAATTGGACAACACGGTGAAAAATATGCTTTTTATTCCATCTTACCCAACCCAACACAGCAAATGGAAAAATTATTATTTACACAGACATGAATCTCTGCATGAATTATGCACTGTTTATTGACTGTCGTAGATTGATGGCCTTACTAAAGTAAAGATCAGATTGCCTTACTCTTATGGTCAGATGGCCTTACTGATGTAGTGATCAAAGAAATCAACAAAAAATCAAGATGAATCTAAATAGTAGTAAAAAATCAACAATGATTTCTTTCTTAAGATTCATATTTTTACCATGACAATTTAACACAGGGCCCCCTAGTTGTGGAGTACAACAATGAAAGAGTTAGATCTATCTAAATGATCAATCCAGTAGATACCTCTATTCGAGACATTGATTAGAGTAGCAATTAGAGCATACAGAGAGAGATACAGATTATAATCACTTTGGGATAGGTCCTTTTAGATAACAATAACCAGCTGATAACAGTAAGCAAAGGATATGAAAATAAGAAATTGGAACAATTTAGGTTCATCACTCTAAATTCATTATTATATCATTGAATTCATTGTTATAAACAACTTTAACTTTTGCATAATTGATATGAAATTTATAATTTAATTCTAAAATATTTTAAAATCATTTCAAAGGAAGTGTTTATAACTGACTGATTTTGATAATGATGACCATTTGATAACATTATCCATGATCATAATACACAGTTTCTTCTGTATTGGTGGATTTAACTGTGTCTACCATCATTTTTTCCCTCTTTCTATAAGCCTAAACCAACCAGACAAGACCATTATAATCTGTACTAGCTTGCCCAGAGGCTTTTTCTAGCAGAACACAATAGATAAAACCTAAATACATCACACTGTTGCACCAAAACCACATGAAATGACACATTGAGATTCAGATAATCCTTCGCCGAAACATTTTTCTTCCTCCACTCTGAGGAAGACCAGTATATCAACCAAGTTATTTGCATTCTTCCTGTACTGAGAATTTTTTTCGATAGTTCTGATGCCCCTACCTCCTTTGGAGAATTTTTTTCAGTGACAGCGGTTAACATGTATACTTTAAAAAATTGGAAACCTAATCATGGATGAGGACTGAATTGTCTAACGTGCCCAAGAATTCTACAAAATACTCTATTCCATTAAACAAAGGACACAGAACAATGAACAAGGTATACAAGTCATGAGTAACCAGTTCAAAGATTTCCCAGAAATTCCTCTGTAGTAGGTGAAGTAAGTCATCAAACAAACAAAAAAAGAGAGGCCCCTGAACTAAATAAAATTACCATCAACCTACTCAAACAAACTAGTGAAATCATCAGCAGGAAACTAACTATTCTATTCAACCAATAAGCCTGCTCAACTGCATCTACAAACTTTTTACCAAGGTGATCACTAACCGCATCACCCAAACTCTAGATAAAATCAACCATGGGAACAGGCTGGCTTTAGAAGCTACTTGACCATTGATCATCTCCATTCGGTAAATCATGAGAAAGCAACAGAATATCAAATGCCACTCATTGTTGCATTTGTTGATTTCAAGGGTTTTTTTGACTCGGTGAAAATCCTCAATTAATGCCATCATACAACAAGGAGGAGATTTTGTGTATGTTACTTTTGCAATATATCTACTGACATAGCAGTAATCTATCTGGCTGCATAAAGATTCTGAGTTCTTCCAGCTCAAAGGAGGGGTAAGACAAGGCAATACCAGCTCACCCAGACTATTCACAGCCTGCCTTGAGATGATCTTTCAAAACCTAAACTAAGAAAATGAAGAAGTCAGAATAGATGATCAATATCTACATAATGTCAGACTTGCTGACGACATTGTCCATTTTGCTGAGAACTTTCATGATCTCCAAATAATGCTAGACAATCTGAATGAAGAAAGCAAGAAAATCAATCTTCACATGAACTTCAGTAAAACAAATGTCATGTAGAACAAATATGTTGAGGTTAAAGACACAACAATCAAAATCAAAAATACAGAGCTGAAGAAAGTGAACCACTACATCTATCTGAGACAATAAATATCCATGAAATTCTCAAAATGAAGAAGAATTCAAGCAAAGAAACACTCTAGGTTGGTAAGCTTTTGGTACAGCAAGCTCAACCTTCAAAAACAAGAAAATCCCATTAATCCTAAAAAGAAGGTTATATAACCACTGTATCCTCCTGATAGTCACCTATGGAGCTGAAACATGGAACCTAAACAGAAGATTGACCCTCAAACTGGGAACTATGCAATATGTACAGGAGAGAATGTTCAGCATCATGAGGAGAGATCACAAGGCAGCTAAGTATATCAGTAAAAAAAAAAATAGGTAACATGTCATAGAATCCATTGGAAAACTCAAATGGCTATGGGCTGGTCATGTGGCAAGAATGTCAGCTAACTGTCGGACATCACTACTCACAATGTGGATCTCTAGTAATCATATGCCAAACTGTGGCAGGTAGAAAATAAGATGGCATGACAAACTTAATAAGTTTAGAAAGTGCTGTCTCCGCAGTACCCATGATCAAGAGATCCGGTGAATTTTAGAGGTCTATGTTCAACAGTGGATGCTAAAAGGCTAACAATGATAATGATATCTACCAAGGTTTCATTAAGGCTGTAAGTTGAGGCAATACTTTTCTTTCATTATATATTTATAATTAAGAATTTCTCAGAGTTTCAACAAACTAACTGTTCATAAATTTTATAAATACTCTGACTTCTAGCAAGGACAATAGGTCTCTACCTCAGGCTATTGAAATATAGATGATGTTACTGTAAGATGGTGAAACTTGAGATATTCTGAAATCCTTGAACATTTCAGTAATTCATGAAATCTATAGTTTCACTATCAGCACAGTCAAAGCTAAACTTAATAAATATCAAACAGATTCTGCTTCAGCATCAACAGAATATATTCAGCTAATTTGACACAAAGCCACAGAAGTTGAGCACCCATTGAAGATTGAAATCATTACAGTAGTAATAGTCAGCATTACAAGTTTGTTAACCATTACTACACAAAATCACTAGTTTCATAATCTCACTATAACAAAGACACACCATCAAAGTCAATTATTGAACAACTGTCATGTCAAAATTTGAAGTCATGTAAAAAAAATTCTATTGAAGAATAAATATGGTCAGAATAAATTCTATTTATGACATCAATGGTGTTTTCTTTTGGAAAACATCTGAAATAGAGTAAAAAAAAACTGGAGAATCTAGATTTATCAATAAACCCGTCAAAATGAGGCACAAGAAAGGTCAAAAAGACTTTTTCAAAATTTTTAAAAAAGCTTTTTTAGAAGCAGTTTAGTGGAATACTGATGCCATTTTTCAAATCTGTTGACAAAACTGTCTGGTCAGGAGTGCTGGAACACACAAACGTGTATACATACAAACATGAAAAAGGATTGAATTTTTCGTTATCTCTGATGACTCTATCTGTTCAATATTTCTCTTCATCTGGAACAAAGCCAAAATAACAAGGTTAGAATTCCCTAGCAAGAACCTATGGAACTAGCTTCCTAAACATTGTTCGATAGCAAGCAGCCAGGGCTATTTGAACCTGAGCTAAGCAGACAAAGACTAAGGTGATTACGCTTGAGAAGAACCCAAATATGAACCTAACATTATTATACTGATTTATCTTGACAGTTACGTATTCATTTCATTAGAAACAGTCAACATACTCAAAGTAGGTTTCTTCAGTTTTTGAATGATTCTGGCTAGCTGGCTATCTATTTGTCTATATGCCACTTGTAGAGGTCACACCAATGGAGCTAGAATGTTGAAAATTTAAACATTTAATTATTATTATGTATGGGAAAAAAAATTTGTTTTTAAAAATTCCCCTGCAAAATAAGTTTTTTCTTTTA
Organism: Thysanoteuthis rhombus; assembly: GCA_963457665.1. NCBI lineage: Eukaryota > Metazoa > Mollusca > Cephalopoda > Oegopsida > Thysanoteuthidae > Thysanoteuthis > Thysanoteuthis major. The sequence goes on along the minus strand of OY735204.1, from coordinate 47,646,744 downwards.
TGGTGTAAGTTTATACTAAATTGATCCCTTATTTTGTGTCCAGTAGCATTCACATTTGTTAGAAGTCAATTGAAACATTCACCACAATTGTCAAAGAAGGTTTCTTCAGTTTTCAAGTTGGTCTGGCTGGCTGGCTATCTATCTATATATCATCCTTGCAGACCACACCAATGGTGCTGGAGGGATGAAAATTTAAACATTTACTTCTTATTATGTCTGGAAAAGATGTTTTTTTTGTTTCTTTAAAATTCATAGGTTGATAGGTTTTAGTGCAGGGTTCAATTTGCAATGCAAGATTGTGCTAAATTCATCCTTTAATTTGTGTCTGACAGCATTCATGCTAGGTCTTTGAAAATCACCGTCCACGACTTTTGATCACCGTCCAAGGAAAGGCAAGAGTGGTAACTTATTCATTTATCATCTGCTGCAAAGCTTCATGTTGGCCACACAACTGTTTCTACTGATTGACAAACCAGACCAATATTCATTTTATTTGAACATTTGATTATAACTCTCAAATTCTCATGAAGCAAAACTTTATGGTGGAAAGCTAAACCTCCTATTATTGTGGCTTCATTTGCAAAAACTTGCTTGTGAATTTCCATACAAACAGTTTCTTTTTTAAACCTTGACTGATTCCATTTAGCCAATCATGAGAATTCATAAACAAATGCCTACAGATGTGCTCAATTCATGAACAACAATATGCAGATGTGCTCAAATGCACTCTGTACAGGTTTACCTCATTATCCAAAAGTAGAGTGTTCCCACAGAAACTTTTTGTAAGCCCAAATAATACAAAGCAAAGAAACAATTTCCATTGATTCATATTGGAAAAAAATCTTTGTTTCCAGAACCCCAAATGGTAATGGTTGTTTGTTAGGCTGAATCATCACAGATTGAGATGGTGGGATGTACACGAGATGATGGCATAAAATAGAGAGGAAGAGAGTGCATGCTATGTCTACAATAGGTTGCCACAAAACAAACACTCAAAAAACTATTTTTGCTTTTCGCCTTTTCCTGTAAAATTAAAAAAGGGCATCAAGCAAACTTTGGAAAATAGGGATATACCTGTATTGTAGATACTATTTGATTAGAAAGTAGTCAAGTAAGCAAGATTCATCAATTTGCATGTGGTATCTAAGAAACAAAATACAATTCTGATTGATTCCCTTGGACCCTGCCATCATAAAATAGGGAACTCCAATGTATGTGATTTTCCACATATGTTTTTCATTATGAATTTCTGCTAGTCTGATAATGATCTTATTTTGTTCTCAAGATTTCTGTAGGAAAATGGATGAAAAATAAAAGCAAGCATGTAGTATTCCTATGGAAAATGCTCTTGAGTCATGAAAAAAAAAACCCAAGGGAATTACAAATTCAATCTGCACCACAGCTACCCTCATAGAAACAATAACAAAATATTGCCATGGCAATCACAGCAATAGATATAAAAACAACACAACCATATCAAGCCCTCTGTTATTATCAACTGTAAGCAGAGATGGAATTGGGTTTTGGGAACTAAGTATATGGTAAGGCTGGATTTTTGTAACTGGATATACTGTAATGTCCCCATTAGTAAATATTGAACATGGAAAATCCAGGAAATTGAGAAGTAGGTATACACCCTACTCTGCGTATACCCCCACCTCTTTTCCATCCCTGACTGCAAGCATGTAATCACTGAACTCATTTTTGGTCATTTGTCATGGGTGAGGTGACCAGACGAAAATTCAAGTCATAATTCCAGTCAGGAAAACAGCCAAAAGAAAAAAAGTCACATTTAATTTATAGTAATAAAATGAATAATATTCTGATAAGTAAACATGGTCCTTGCATTGAGCAACACGCAAGTTGCAAATATGTTTTTATATTTCATAAAATGAAATAATCATAAATATTAATAAATAATCGTAATAAAATAAGTAATGTATGTTTCCAATTTATATAAAAATGCAATGCTTTTATTTTTTTTTCTACTTTTCAGAAACGCATTCAATAATTCATCATGAGTCCTGTGACTTTTTCCTCTGACTTTTTTTTGCTTTCATGATGGGCAACAGGTAGAGTATGATTGAAGTTTAGTCTCCAACCGCCATTTTAGACATAGTGATAAAATTGCATGCATGACTAAAAAGCATGGATAATTAGATTTATTTGTGACATAAAAACTTTCTATATTGATTAATTACATATTTATACAAGAACTTAAAAGTCAATAGATTTGGCCAGTTTTTATGACCTCTTATATATCAGGTTGGTGCAAAAAACAATTACTTTTTTCATTATCAACTTAAAAGCAGCACATCTCAGCTTAGAATAAAACTTATCAACCAAAATTAGGATCTTCAGAGTCTAAACATTTTTGCCAACTAGAAGTTCATTCATTCCAGAAGTGTAAAACTCTGGGGTTCTGGAACCGATGAATTCTTCCAAGGCGTTTGGAGCTGCTGCTTGATTGTTGAAGACCTTCCCTCGAAGGAAGTGGTCAAAATGCTTGGAAAAGTGGTAGTAACTCGGAGAGAGGTCTGGCTGGGTGAGGTAGAGTTTTGTACCTTCATTCATTTTTCTGTAAGGTCATTTGCCTGACATGCGGTCAGGCATTGTCATGGAGAAGAATTGGTCATTTTCAATTGACCACTATTGGACATAAACGTTGCAATTCTTGATGCATTTTATTGGTTTCCTGGCCATACTTTTTTGCTGTGATGGTTTTGCAAGGATTCAAGAATCTCTGGTAGATGATTTCACTTGCCAACCATCAAAGAGTGAACATAATCTTCTTTTGATGCTGGTTTGGTTGAGGGAAGCGTTTTGGTGCATCACCTCTGCTCAGTCACTGATTGTAATGTCATTGATTATTGTGCAGAATCCATTTTTCGTCAGATGCTTCAGTGTAATTAAGAAACAAATTGTATTGTAGCACAAAAAGAAGTGCAGAGCAAACTAACAGCATTTTTCAAATTTTCATTCAGTTCATGCGGCACCCAGTTGTCAAACTTTTTGGTACAAATGACAACCAACTGTTGAATGCTCAACATTTAGTTCCTCTGCAACCTCTCGAGTTGTTTAGCATGGATCTTCCTCAAAAATAGCCTTCATTTGCATATTGTCAATCACAGAAGAATGTCCATGAACTTTCTGATCATCTCTGTTTTAAAATATCAATATTATTAATATCAATTAATATTGAGCTGTAAATTCAGTGGCAGTCCCCTGGGCAAACACTTGATATTGTGAGCAGATTCAGCTGCTTTACATCCCATTTTGAACACACACAACAAAATTGCTCAAAATTACTTTTTTTCCATCTTTCAAATAAACCAAGACATGATGGCTTCTATTGAATGATAAACCAGACCTGTATATAATTTATTCAAGCCACGTACGAGAATAACAAAATGTCTGTATGGTCTAATGATATGTGTTAGTGATTACTCCTTTTTAAATCCATTGTTGCCTTCTTTTTCTTCTTGCTTTACATAAGAATATTACTTATTCCACTTGGAAAATAAAGTTTTTGCTTAAACATATCATCTTGAAAATTTGCTATACAAATTTTTTTTTTTCGATGAATACCTTGAATAGTGCAGGTTTGATTAGAGCAGATCTTAATGTAGTACTGTTGAGGTATTGCTGTACAAATAAACATAATTAAGTCTAAGCCGAAAAAAACAAAACAAATCAAACTATAATGAGATTTGATTCGTGTGGTTTTGAATAGCACAGAAAATTTTAGAACGAATCAATCACACTAATTAAGGTATACCTGTACTTAAAATTCACTGAAATTTTTCATTAAATTTGATGTTGTAGACTTTCAGAGCACAGAATTTAGAATAGGGACAGTATATAGCATGTGGTTAAACTATATTCAGACAATGGAAGATACATTAAATTCAATTTTTTTAACAGATCTTGCCTCATCTTTTAGATCATGGCTTATTTAGTAAAGATGTTGTGTCTTTAGTCTGCTTGTTTAGAAAGAAGTTGCTAAGTCAGTGCTATCAAGATCTATTCTGGAGTAGTTACTGAAAGTCTCATCTTGATAAAAATAAAAGAGAAGTATTTCTAAATTCACACATATACATATATATAAATGTCTGTCTGGAAATTATCTGGCCATTCTAATATCTCAGTTGTGTAGCCTTGATGTTACTTGGTTACTAATTGGAGGGGGCCTTATTGTGTGCCAGTGAATAGACATCCCCCTGTGGTTACTCACTTGGCAGTGAGACTCCATTGAGTGAGCCTGTATACCATCGCATTCAAAATGAACGAGTGAGTAAATTCTTCACGTCTCTTGCAGGTTTTAGGGAAAAACATCACATCACTCAGGTCTGTCAACTTTCTTACAAAGTGAGGATTGAATTCATTACATTAGTGCATTAGTTTTCAAGGCAAGCTTGCTAAACAATGCACTACAAAAGTTTCATGTAACAGTGCACACATGCATGTGTGTGTATATATATATATATATATATATATACTCATATATATTTATACATATATACATATATATATTCTTATATATATACATACATATATTTATATATATATACATACATATATTCATATATATATACATACATATATTCATATATATATACGTACATATATTCATATATATATGCATACATATATTCATATATATATACATATATATATATATATATATATACATATATATATATATATATATATATATACACATAGATATGATTATGAATTGCATTATATTATATTAAAACTTTTGTTTGAAATGATCTCTTGATATTTCAAGGTGAATGTATCATCTGGTCTGGACAACGTGAATTGAATAAACAATTGAAGAAAATGGGGTTGCTACAGGAAATTTTCTTTAATTGTTTATTCTATTCACATTGTCTAGACTAAATGATACATTCACCGTGTGATAGCTGGCAATCATTTCAAATAAGACTTTCAGTATGATATTACACAATTTAAAATCATTTTGTCAGATCATATATCCATTTCTTGATAACATATATATATATATATATATATATATATATATATATACATATCAACCACAATCCTACTGGTGTATTATTGACTCAATAGGTTTCAAAAGAATTATATAAAACATAGCAAGCAATAGGTAAACATTGTGTGTTGGGGGTGATAGATTAAAAAATTGGAAAAAAATTTGATCAGTGAATAAGTTACCTCTTTTGCCTTTTGTTGGATAAAACATCTGAATTTTCCAAAAATAAGCATGGGCATTACTAAGGGATCAAAATTGAACCCCACTAAAAACCTTGGGGGTTTCAAAAGACATAAAATGATCTGCTCCCAGCTAGCTCCCGCAGTTCTAATGGGACCTCTGGTCCTAATACAAAATCAAAACTGTTTTCTCAGGTTTACCAGGATTCTGTAACACTGGCTACAATGCGCCATGACTTCTTAAAGATCATATACATGTTAGTGGAATCATTGTAGTATTATTTCGATGAATAGAAACATAGAAATCAAATCATTTTTTATCTGGGAGAGTGCGGATGCAAACCCCAGATTTAGTGTGGGGGGGGGAATTCTTTAAAAATTGTACACAAGATACAAGCTCCAGGATGCTATTCAAAACTACCGAATGTCTTAAACTCTGATATCTTTGCATGGTGAGAAATAGAAAATTTACATAATCTTTATACAATCCTGTTAGTAATTCATGAAGATAACACCAGTAAATTGAATCAGGATAGAAAAAATGGCATTTAAAACAAATTAAACTCAACTTAGTTGCACAGGTTGCTAAATAGGGTGGTAGGTTAAAAAAAGATTGTGTTACGTCAATTTTGGTACATTAGGAAGAATCTACCTAACTTGTAAAAAAGACATTAGAAATTCCGGTTTAACTTGACCTCAAACAACTTTCATTTACAATGGTGTAAAACATACAACTCAGACACATAGTAAGTTACAGTTAATTATTTGAAAGCAGAGCCAGTTTTAAGCCAATTGATCCAATTGTTCTCAATTAGGCTCCACGCTTAAGCGGGCCCTGCATTTGAGTGGGTATATTCTTGTCTTGTCAAATACTCACAACATCAAATTGCAGTTGAACAAGATGATTTACAGAAAACAACAACAATGTTAATTTTCATCTGATATCTTGAAGATTCAACAGTATTTGTTTACACTGTTTACATATTAATTATTTTTTTTGTACTTGAATTAAATAATGGCGATCAATTACAGAAGAGCATAAAAAAAAATTTTCTGTGAAATTTTCAGATGCACATTTTGATTGCTTTTCTTTGTACCATAGACATATGTAGTTTATTTATACATCTTCCAACCTTGACTGTCAACCACGGACCCTGCAAAAAATGTTTCCACAGCTCCTAAGGGAGGCCCTGCTTAAATGAATACTCAGTGATGGACCACTGATACAACTGGTATATATATGATCAACGATGCATTTCTTCTCTGTTTGTTTCTCTGCCTATGAATTGGGTTTCTCCTCTTAGGTTTAGTTACATGCCCCTACATCAGGATTATCATTAATCATATAGAATATAGATTCTGTGTATCATTCAATTTTAGTATATGTATAGCAATCGGATTTTTTGAGCACAGTCATTGGCATTATATAGCTACATATATGTAAGCAACATCTTGCATAGGATTGCTCATTTGTATATATTCTCAATAAAATGTAGAATAATCAAATGCAGGTTTCAGAAATACTAAGATTAGCTTTTTAAATTTTAGATGTAAACTTGAAAATAAAGTTGGCAGCACGGCCCTTGCTACATCTTCACTAAAGAAAAGTACTAGCACATCTATAGTCTGACTTTCAGGCTTGTTACATTCTTGGAGACATTTCTTAATATACTGGCACAAAATTAATACATTTACTTTCCTAAAATATTTTCTTTATAAAAAAATACATGCAAAATCTCATGGAAAGTTTTTTAAAAGTTATATTCCTCCAAGCACTTATGACTCAGGCAACACCTGGTAGCCTTGCTAATCTGAATTTTAGTATGCACTGGGTTGCAGACTTTTAAGATATATCATCAAGTCAAGACACACCCCAAATTTGGCAAGGAATTTTTTGTGGGAAAGAAATAAAAAAGTTCCAATACAAGGGCCTCGCAATTTCTTATATAATTATCATCACTGCCAATGTGAGAAAAAGTCCCCCTTCCCAGAAGTTTTCCTTTTGCATGATTCATCAGATATCGAGATACTTTCTATTAGAAACCATCAACTAAAACTGTCAGCATAGATTTTTTTAGTTTTTAAGGGATTGGAAAAAAACTTTTTTTTGAAAATTTCCCCCCCTAAATAAGTTATTTTGGGGGAGTAGGGAGGGCACAATTAAAAATGTACTATGGTCCCTTAGTCTGTGATCCAACAGAAGGCAAGAGAAGTAACTTATTCATTGGTAGCTCCATTTTAAAATTTTCAATTGATCACCCCCAACACGGTACACTGCCATGATACATCAGTTACATGAAAGTTTCCATTGAGTGACTAACCAGACAAGGTATTCGTACATTTGTAATGCACGCTTTAATTGAGTATAAATTCTGACCATAGAAATGTCTGAATTTAAATCATGGTGCTTTAATCTTCAAGGATAAGTATTAACGTTTGATATTTTTTATATAGTAATAATGATCACAATTACACTCAAATTGACTTTTTAAATACATTCGTTTTGTACATATATCTTTTTTCTCAGAGTACATGGTAAACAAGGTAACAATGAAGAGAGAGATAACTAGGAAAAAGGTATTGGATGGTGATTCAGAGCTCTTCAGTGCTGGGTAATTGGGAATCACGTGGATCTTGATGACTTTTAACGGTTGTCATTGTGTAACATGAATCATAGAGTTAAAAATGGAACCTTGTTGATTTATCAATTACAGATGCTCCTCACTTTCTGACGGTTGACTTACAATTTTTCTCTTTATGACGCTTTGATAATTCAAACAATTAAAAATGTTAAAGAAAAGGAAATATAAGCAACTAATTCAAATAATTACAAGCATCAAAAAAAATTTCAAAATTAGTTTTTCCTGGTTAATTGTACAACAGTAGCCACCAAAAAGTTCTTCCTTTTTTTATATGTGTGTGTGTTTGTTTGTGTGGTCAAGTGCTCCTGGCCATATCGTTTGGTCTACAGATTTGAAAATTGGCATCAGTACTCCACTAGAGCCCTTCTGAGAATATTTTTTTTGATTTTTGGAAAAAAAAGGACTTTTTTTAGCCTTATTTTGACGGGTATAGTTTTTTTTAATAATATCTAGACTCTACAGAATCTAGGATTTTAGATGTTTTCCTGAGGAAAACACCAGTGATGTCATAAACAAAATTCATTCTTACCATATTTATTTTTTGATGAATTTTTTTAACATGACTTTTAATTTTGATGTTGCAGCTGTTCAATTATAGACTCGGGAGTTTTACCTTACATTCAAACAGCTGGATGATGGTGTAAGTACTTGTCTACTACCCCGAGGTTGAACATTTGAATCAGAGCAGGGCTTCCTCAATAAGAAACTGTCAACATTGGTTTCTTCAGTTTTTAACTTGGTCTGGCTGTCTGGCTATATATCATGAATGCAAGCCACACCGATTAAACTAGAGGGCTGAAACTTTGAAAATAGAAAAAACATTTTTGTTTTTTGTTTTGAAAATACTTATCCTAAATAGGTTTTTAGAGCAATGTTATGTCAAAAGTTTATGTTAAATTGATCCCTTTCTTTGCATCTGGCAGCACTTGTGCTTGTTATTTGATCACAGCCCAACAAAAGGCAAGAGAAGTAACTTATTCATCAATCACCTGTTTTTCTAGTTTTTTATTTGATCACCCCCAACATGGCATGCTGTCAAAAGAGATTGATCATGTGACGTTTCCTATTGAGTGACTAATCAGACCTATTCTAAATATGTTTGCTTTAGCATGACAGAAACTAACAAACACACAAAAAAGTGACAGCTGCTTTTATATTATAAGATTGATAGGGCATTAATGATTTGTGAGACAAGTTTGTTTACCATTATGCCATAGCAAGGTGCACATGCCAAGGTCTGTCTATAAACAACTTTTGAAACAGTATGCCAATCAGATGTTTGAGAGCTCTCAGATTGATATGTTATTTTGGAGTGACCTTGATGTTTTACATAAAAAAAAGGCATCAATCCACTTTGGCTAGAAATGAAGGTTTTAGAAGCCCTGTGAATCATGGAAATCGTTGAAAAATCATCCGTAAAGTTTCTGAAGAGGTAGGAATCTGTAAAAGCTTGTGCAACATGATTTTAAAAGAAAGACTGCTTTGTGTTGCATTTTTCATGACAACATTATTCATCATCAGTTTTTCTTTTAAAATAATGTTGCACAAACTTTTTTTTATAGATTCTTACCTCTTCATGGACTGTTGGACAATGATTTCCATGAATTAAATGACACGCTTTTTCAATGTGATCTTGAATGAAGAGGAATGTCAACCAAATTTAGCATCCTTTCTGATGAATGTTCTTCCCAACTTGAAATGCTGGTACCACTCGTGGCATCACGTACAGCTCCAACAATCTTCCCCAGAGGTTTATTGCAACATCAGAAAAGTCACTTTATCGATTTTTCCTAATTCAAAACAGAATTTTACACAAATATACCACTCTCCTAAAACCTTTGTTGTTCAAGTCACTGGACACACATTCATTTTCACATATGTAGCTCAAAAACTAACCAACATGGATTGATGCAGTTTTTTCTCATGCAAAAAGGCAAGATCACTGCTACATAACATTTCAGTCAGAGCACCCTGCATGCATAAGCACGAAGCTGTTGTCTATAGGGATTCTACATCCTTCTACTAACTTTTTTTCACCACAATTTTATTTTTGTTAACAAACAAGCAACAAGTGTAAATTACATTTTTGAACTGAACCAAGATATTTGTGAGTGAGTAGTTTTTAAGATTTTTTCATTTTCATTTTGACATTTAAGACAAATAAATATGTGAAAAAGTAGACAAATTCCAAACATCAAAAACAATTTTGTGATATGTGAGCCAGCAGTTGTCAATTACATTTCAGTCATAGCTTTTTAGCTGGAAATCAAATTGAAAAAAAAGACATATTTTTAATCATAAGACGTATATTACTTGAAAAACAAAATAATCCATTGCTTTTTTTTCTTAACATTTCTTTAGCAACAGAGTTTTACAAAATTTGTACTTTTGGTCTGGTTCATATGACAAGATAATTTTAAATCATTCAGCATCATACTTATATTTGTTGAAAAAATTTTCCTTTCTCTAGCTAGATATTTTTACAAAATCAGACTTTGATCGGGTCCAAGCAAATCTATGCTTAATTCAGTCTACCATTTAAAAATAACGCAATTGTCATTCTTTACAAACAATAAACTCATATGTCATTTGGAATTTTGATATTTTCGCTTTTTCATGCTAGATTTTACAAAAAATACTTACGCAAAAAATAAAATTAATCTAATACAGTTACCAGAGAAATATTTTAAAAATTTTTGATGATTCAAACTGAGCATATCTCACTTAGGTAACTGGCTTCACGCAACTTTTTCAAGATGATTTTGAAAATTAATTATGTCCGTCTGTTTTACTCTGTTAACACAACTTTTCCAGGACATAATAGCTGAGTCCAAACACTGGGATCAATTATTTTTTCTGTCAGATCTTTATCCAATCATTCTTCAAATGAATGGGACAAACATTTATTGCAAGATTATTCTAATTCATCCACGGCTTCTTCCATCACAGCTTTTTGTCAAACGTGTTCAGGAGTTGTGTCTATTTTTATAAAAAACTGAATAATACTTTTCTGTTTTTGGGGATTATTTTGCCTCATTTGGGTTTTTCTTTTTTATACTTGTTTATCTATATTATGTCAGGGGCGATTCAAATATTTTTAACCAGGCAGGGTCAATTTTTTGTCTGTACTGAGAGTCACCCAATAGAAAGCCCAGTGAGCCACACTAGTTAAAGTGATATCAGGTTCTTAAGATATTTATCGACCCTGGATTTGAAAAGATAGGTATTATATCTAGTAGAAAAGCACTCTCAGAGATGTTTGTTCCACTAAACAGCCGTTCAGGGGAAGAAGCTATTTGAGAGAAATTGCATTGGATATGGAAAATGGTTAGAAAATGCAAATGGGATTCATTGCAAATTATGTTCTGACTGGAATAATGGAATCAGATGATGGAGCTCCTCTGAACACTTTCCAGTGATGATGGAGCTCCTCTGAACACTATCTAGTGATAGAGAAGTGCCAGGCTCGATACATCATGTCAATGGGTGAGTGGTTGTTGAGACACCAACTAATCCCTACACTCGATTCAGCACTCTATCGAGAGTAGATGACACCAGTTAGGTGGGGCCTGCCCAGCTGTGCAAGCAGTATTCCATTTTAGGTCATATCTAACTTTTGTAGAGATGCAAGATGACGGATTGGATCAGATATTTTCTGAAGCGGTACTTCAAACCTAACATTTTCAAGACACAAGACATTTGAGTTCCACTAATTCTTGTGTGAACTCAAGGCCAAGACGTGTATCAAAGCATGGAGCCTCCTTGAGAGAGGTTCCATCCATCTGGATTGGGGAAAATTAAGGGTTGTTATGATGAAGATGGGAAGAGAGAAACTTGTTTTTAGTTGAATGACATTTTTTTTCCTCAATTAACTGTCAAGTATAAATCAGAGGAAAGATCAAATACCATGTCCTGGTGATTAAAGTCCCTAGAAGAATGATCATAAAGTGTGGTATCATCAGCAAAGATATTAATAAAAGACTTGATGATTTTGTCAGGAAGGTCTTCTATAAACATCAGGAAGAAAGTAGGCCAAAGGACAGAGCCCTGAGGTATACCAGCATTGATACCATGAACCCCCGAAGACTGGACTTTGACAGCTACTCGAATGATTCTCCCAGACAGAAAGGACCCTATGATTGAATGCACTCTGCCAGAGATGCCATTACTGATGAGCTTGTGGAGCAATCCCTTGTACTACATCTTGTAGAAAGCCATAGAGACATCCAAGGCAATTGCTATTAAACTAAATATGTGGAAAAAGTGAATCTATTTTGCTGGAGATTTTTGATGCTTTACATCTGTTTTACTTGATTTACATGGGGAAATTTGACTGTTTCTAAATTACTTATTTTCTTCCTATTTACATGATGATGGGCAGGGTGAGGGTCAACTGTTTCATTAAATTGGGCTGTTATCTTCCGTCCATCATATGGGAGTAAAGCCTTGAATTGTGCGAGTCATAAATTGTCTTTTTTTTTTTCAATCAAACAATTATTTAATGTACCAGTATTTCAACATCACTTTTCAAGAGCTGACTGCAGTTTTAGCCATTGAAAGTAAAAGCATTTATTTCTTTTTCAATTTCAATGTACAGATTTTTATTCATTCTGACCGTAAACCAAATTGATATACAGGTTTCCCTGTTGTCCATGAGTAAAGTGTTTCTATGAAAGCCTTTTGAACTCCTAAATGTCTGGTGAGTTTAACTCATTAACCACTGTAAAACAATGAGTGTACACATAAATGTGCACACATATACAGTTATCTCTATCAAAATCAGTTGGTCTCAGACACTTTATTCAAATGAATTGAAAATTTTTAAAAACTATAAAATAAATTTTACATAAATTTTTTATTCTGTAAAGTTGTTCAACAAAAAATTTAATAATATGTCAATGAATCTAAAACAACAAATTTAAATTGATCCAATTGTTATATCCTTTGCTTAATGTTATCAACCAGCTATTGTCATCTAGAAGACAGTGTCCCAAATTGATCACAATGCACACCAATTGCTTGTGCAAATGTAAACTTGACATTGTCTCTAGATAATTTTGGCACACCCCAAGTCTCAATGTTAATAAAACTCTATTGGCATGTTTGAATATGACATAAGTCTGATTGAATCAATGATTTTTTTTCAGTAAAAACTCAGTAAGCTATCTACAGATTTTGAAACAGACCTTCAAAAACTTTACAAAATGAATGTTGTCTGTTAAACATGGCTGCAGCCATGCAGTACAAACTGAAAAGGAAAATTAATGATGTACAGATATATAATTTGAAAAAAGGACAAACTAGTTGTTAGAAACTGCTAGGTAAAAGCAAATGTTCAATAAGTAAAATTATAAGGTATTATTATCCTTTTATGAACACTTTCGTTTTTTCTGCACTTGCTGGAGAATGTATGTGTGCACATACAGTTTTGAAAGAACTATGATGTCCACATGCATGTATTTATCTTGGGTGTTAGAAGAGTATACATTATACACAGGACGTCTTTTTTGCTACTCAAAGCTTTCAAAACTTTTGCAAAATAATGTCATAAACTGTTGCCCTTTGGAAGGAGACTACATAAAGCATTCTGCCTCTCCAAGAGTGAATTGGCACGATGCCAACCAAAGGCATTCATGTTCTAGCAAGAATCACAGACTCTGATTTCTCAGATATTGCTTCATAAATATGCAAGAAAAACCTGTGGAAATTCTTCACAGAAGAGATCACATATTTCAAAGTTACAACAAAGAAAGAGAGAAAAGGGGCATAGATTTAGGGGCCGGGTAGAGTGGGGGTTAGTCCTGCCAACATTTAGTGTGGTGGTTCCCTACCTGGGGGCTGCAGACCCCTGAGGGTTCAGAAAGATCTTTCAAAAGCCTGGGATCTGTTAGACTGTTTAGTGGGTAGATCTTTCAAAAGCCTGGGGTCTGTATAAAAATTCAAAAAATCAAGGTCCTGGATAATGAATAGGTTGGAAAACCACTGATGGGATTGGATGAAACCTGCCATATTTACAAAGCTTGTAGCTGATATAAAACAGAAATTTTTAAACATAGTAATGTAGCTAGAGATTTGAGGGCCCTTCAACATTTAATGGAATTAGTTATTAAGATATGTCAGTAGAAATGCAGTAGGGGAACTACTATTCATAAAGCTTTCGAGAGTCTCCCTCCATTGGTGGTTCAGGGGGGAGGGGAAGAGGGTGATTAAAAATGCCCCTGAGAGAGAAGTTTATCAACAGTTTCAAGTCATGAATTATTCATTAACAATGTGTTAATGCTTTTTTAAAAACAGTAAAGATGTCAAGCTCAAAACAAAATCAGCAATTTCATGTTGAATGATCTAATAATATCAAGTATCTTTGGAACTTATGCCAATAAGGAATAGAAGCATCCCCTAATATAATGTAACCAAGCTTGGCAATACAATGCGGATGGTTGGAGGACGCCAACATTTTTACCTATATGGTAACCCACTTCCCCACCCTGAAAACCACAAATATAAACAAAATTTCCTTTTGAACCTGTGAGCCTAATACTTTCAGCTGAGCACTATTTTACTACACCATGAGCACATTTGATTGTAAAGGTAATGCAACTCAGACCCCCCCCCCAAGAATTTGACTTGTGCCAGCAAACCAACTGTAACATAATATGAATTAAATGAAAACATTGCAGTAGTTAATGAATGAATCTTCTTTTTCCGTTATTCCCCCCCCTTTCCCCCCTGGAGTGTATCAAAAGGTGCAGGGGCTAAATTTCAAAGGATCAAGTCATTGATATAAATATTTTGTTTTTAAATAAAGAAATTTTGTAAACTTTGTAATAGTTTGTTGGTATTATTATGATAAAAAGACAGACGCTGATAAACACTTTTGTTTAATTGTTCAAATCCTAATTAGTCTTTATACGAAGGAAAAATCTTACCATCTTATCTTTCTTCAATCGCCACCCTTGAATATTGTCTATACCCACCCCGCAGTTATCATAGCTTGGTTATAATGCTATTGGCTTTCTTGGACCCCAGTACCCACGTTATAACATAGAACACCTGTGCTAGTAACAACCATGAATAGAAAATTGTGTTGGATGAGGCTGCAATTAATAACCAATCACTTTTCTTTATTGCTATTGAATTGAGCTGAGTAATGCCTTAAGGAATGAACAAATTTGCTTAAGGGGATTTGCATAAGGTGATTTGCATAAATCGTCTATGACTAACTTCAGATTAAAAATCTGGTCAGACTTTATTAATCATTGTTTAGCTGATGAGTTTGTTAGTCAGCAGAGGGTTTAAAGGATGGTATTTAATTAATTTTAATCATCTTATGTTTTCATCACATATATATATATATATATATATATATATATATATATATATATATATGTATGAGTGTGTGTATGTGGGCGTGAGTGCGTGCATATGCATATGTGTTTATTTTAGAAATTTAAAATGTAACATTTAAAATTTTGAATTCTGCCAATAATGATACTTGGGTTTTATCAATCTTGAAAGAGTTCTATCTTTTAGTTTCACTCCAGTCGTCCAATCATGGAACAAAAAAATGATTCATATTTTCTAATTAAGGTAAAATTGTATATTGGGGTAAAATGGCTTTTAAAGCTGTCATTATTTGACCTAAGCACATATAATAGAAAAATGGACTGGTATCATAAAAAGACATGGATTTTCTGATCTTTTTGCCAAATTTATTTAGGTCTTGGTGCACACAAACATGTATGTATTATTATTATGAAATTAATATTAATTACTCTTAAAATACAATTATTACATTTCTCTTAATAATGACCATCTTTGGTCAGAGATCTAGAACTACCAACTTGGGAATATTTCAAAAAATTTTGATACTGTAATTGAAAGGTTTGTATGCCAACAAGCAATAATTAACTAAAAAATACATAGACAAAGTTTGTCAGTTATTTTTAATAAGGTATGCTTGAATAATATACATACACACACACACACACACACACACATATATATATATATATACAGACATAGGTATATATGTATATTTCCTCATCCTCAAATATGTAAACAGAAAAATTTTCTGTGAACCACTGAAAATTTTTCTCTGGAAAAGATGGTTGGAACCTATCAAAATGTGTCAAAACATGCTCACAGAATAATAACAAAAATTTTCTAGTTTTTCTCTTCGCCTTCCAATTGTTATTTTCATAAACATTCTGTCAGATCACTTCATATCCACAATACAAACATATATATATATATATACATATATATATATATATATATATATATATATATATATATATATATATATATATATATATATATATATATATATATATATATATATATGTATATAGTACCATTTTTCAATTAGCACACAGATATTATACTGATCTTAGGCAGGAGAGCCAGGGAGGGATACTTTGTTCCGTAGAATAATGTACAGACACTACACTCTTATCAGAGGTAGAAGTGCTGAACTACACTTGAATAATCCCATCATTTTCAAAGTGTACTCTGCTTGTATACATATAATTTTTCAAGATTACAGTTTAAGCCCTCTCCCCATTTTCTCATTCAATCTCTTCAAGTTTTTGATTTGAGTGAAAGTAAGAAAACCAAAACTGAACTAAATTTTTGGTCATTCGGTTATGACTAATTATCTAACCTTTTTAACAAATCAGAGAATGCGTAATGAATTTAAACACTCACCAACATGATATTTTTACTGTGTTCAATTTTTCTTAGAGACCATCAACCAAACCTGGGACTGTCAAGATGGGTTACCTCAGTTTTCAAGTGATTCTGGCTATCTATGTATCGATGTATGTATGTAACTATCTACCTATCTGACACCCATACATGTTTTGTTTTTTTTTCTCTCAAATCGGACCTTTTTTAATGATCACTGCCAAACAAGTGGCAAGAGAAGTGACCTATTCATTGATTACACTTTTTTCAACTCTTTAAATGATCACCCCAAACACAGCATACTGTCAAAAGACATTGGCCAGATGACAGTTTCTATTGAATGATTGACCAGACCCATGTCTTTTTCAAATGTATTGGTCTTTAAGATCTCTTTACTGCTTCATATTTTCTCCTGTGACAAGTTCTGTTTGTCTCAGGAACATCAAACAGACCAATCTCCTTCAAATGAAATGAAATAAAGGAGCAAGTCAGTGCCTGAAAGTTAGCATTTACTCTTTCCAAACATCCCAAATAATTTTACCTCACAAAGCACTCCCACCTTAGTCTACTGCCAGCTGCTTTGCTGCTCACGCAATTCAAGTACACCAGCTTAATTCATTCTCCGGATCATCATTCCTTCGTAACTTTTTAAAAAATCTTCCACTCATGCTCTAGGTGTCATGGGGAGGAGGAAATGGCAGCTTGCATTGTTCTCATCTGTCCTCTCCCATTCTCGTTCTATTTTCTCTTACACAAGCAATTACCACAATCCACTTCCAGCTTGCCAGGCCTGTCATAGGGATGTAGGCCTCCCTCCCCCGCGTAAGGAAGGGGTTGGGTTGATGGGTGTTATCCCGTCACGCCGGCCAACAACGTTCTTTTTCAATGCTGTCATGAAATCAACAGCAACCTACCGATATTCACAAGGGTTAATGCACCATAAATTCAGGCAGGTCAAATGTATTTTTCTCTCTCTTGCTAAATTTTGATTTAAGAAAAACTTTTAAACATTTCAAGGAGGCCAAGCATGACGCACAAGCCAAATGATACCTTATACAGAAACCGGCATGTTAGACTAGTTTTTCAAGTTGATAATTATACTATGTATAATGTATATCCTCACGGTTTAATGGAACATCAAGCTTATCGGAAAGGCATTCTGGGTAATAATTTAGCCAGACCTCGCCCGTGGACAGATTTTGTCTGACCTGTGAGCAATATTGGGATTCTACGCTCACTGTTTATGCTTCTAAAGAGTCTTTGAATATTTTTTTTAATAGATCCAAAAGATGCCTAGTTTGAAATAAATTGCGACTGAATTGAGTTCTTTCATTACTAATTGGCATCTCTGGTTAAGCACAAATTATTTCATAGCATGCCTTATTCATCGATTTGAGACAAAATGTAATTATATATACTTAAATAGATAGTTTCCATATTTCAAGCTTTTTATGGCATCTATTGGGCCCAACTTCCAGCATAGGCAAAAAGGTTGCCGACTCCTGATTTAAGGAATTATCTTGGATTATTCTGAAATAGTAGTCAAAGCATTAGAGTACTTGAAAAGAGGTCTTGAGATGTAGTTTCCATTCCAAGATTCAAGACGAATATTTTCATGGAATTCTACACAAACTTGGCTATTTACAGCTTGGCTAAGATCAGAGTGTAGTATCTGTTCTTTGATGCCTTGTGCAGAAAAGACGATCTATTCTTAGTTGGCCTTCAGGCTGAGAAGTCAATCAGCCCAGGTACTGGTGCAATGTCAATGAAGGGTTACTGAGACATTGCTAAGGATTAGGGACCTGGTATTCGTCCCGGGCCTCACAGAATTACCTGGCCCAGTCTGGGGGAAGCAGTTCACTCCAGGGCATCACCATCCCTTCTCACAAAAGGGAGGGTCAGGAAACCCTTGATGCCTTTGCGACTCACGCTGTGGAGACTGGTGCTATTTTTGCACTGCCCACAATGGGACCCCATTTCAAAAAGACCAGTGGGAATGCGAATAAATAGATTGGCTAGTTACTTGACCAACAAGCACCCAATTGCAGGTAGGCCGTCGCATGAAATCAAAACACATTGTCCTTCAAAGATAAGAAGATCCCATTAATCCTAAAAAGAAGGGTGTATAACCAATGCATCCTCCAAATAGTCACTTATGGAGCTGAAACATGGAACCTAACCAAGAGACAGATCCACAAATTGAGAACCATGCAACGTGCACATGAAAGAATTATGCTGGGCCTCACATGGAGAGACCACAAGACAGCACAGTACGTCTGGGAAAAGATAAGAGTCAGGGTCATCATAGAATCAATTAGAAATCTCAAATGGCAGTGGGCTGGCCATGTTGCAAGAATGGACATCACGACTCACGACATGGATCCCCAGAGATCACATGCGCAACCGAGGCCGGCAGAATATTAGATGGAGGGACGAGCTAGACAAGTTCAGAAAGTACTGGCTTCGTGACGCCCATGATAGAGAAGTGTGGCAAATCCTGGGGAAGGTCTGTGTCCAACGACGGACGTTAAAAGACTGATGATGAAACGTGGGTGACAAGAATTTCGGTCATTGAAGTTCTATGGCTCAACTGTGAATGACGAAATTTTTTGTCACATTATTCTTAGCAAGCTAAAGAGTGTACGTCGTGTTCGTTTCCAAAATCCCAGACAGGAAAGGTGAGAAGGGGAAGGTAAAAAAAAAAATGGACACCTTGCTGGTTGAGCTAATGATTTCGTGAAAGAAATGTTATGGATGAATTATGTTCCTCTGTCTCAAGATAGGCTAGGGAGACTTAGGCACAATATCGAAGATCAGTCAAATATGTATGTGTCATGGTATCCTATGTTGGACAGAACGTCTATTTCACTTGACTCTTATAAATAGTAGATTTATGTCCTGGTCGGTTTTTTTTCTTCTTCAAAATGAGCTCAATGACACGGAAATGAATCACAGAAACCTGGAAAGTAAATGAAGAGTAAGAAGGAGAAAGATGGACAGAATTATCAAAAGGTGAATAGGTACGTACAAAAAAAAAAAGAAAGAAAGAAAAGAAGAGAAGGAGAAAGAAGCAGACGCAGTTTATTTGGCATTTAGTATCTCCAGGATAAGTTCCTAAAAACTACGTATTCAACTGAAATAACGTTAATTAAGGGAAACCGATTTTACCTTAGACACAATTCGAAATATATAAGTAGGTATATTAGATTTATTACAGTGGAGGAATTTTTGCGAACAACTTATGTCTGTTGAGAAAACCCCGGCTTTAATTCGCAATTCCACAAACAATATTTTATATTATCGCAGATTTATACAGCGTATATAAGGTAAGGTGAGGTAAAGCTCCACGTTTCTTAAAAGAGATAACACCCATAGAAGTATGACGGCCAATGGCGAACTCACGATTTCTTTTGCATGCGTCAGCTTTGTGACCCTTGCTAGTCTGGTCGAGACTAGGACTAAGATATAAACCTGAAAATTTTCATAACCATCCCATTTGGCAGGATGCAAGCCTATTGACAGGATACCTCCGCCCTAATCATGCAGCTTAGAGTGCACAGGGAAATGTGTGCAAATTAAAAGTTTCCCACATACCGGGAATCGAACCTGGTACCTTCTGCGTTTGCTGACCATTACACCATCCGAGCAGACTCTACCATATATACTCATATGAAAGTCATTTGACTATTTTTTGTCGTTGAATTCTTTGGGTCGACTTTTACATGGATATTACTTTCAAGGGGCTGAAATTTACACCACAACCCATAATATCGTATCAATAAGCAGAAGCTCAAATGGTTTCTAAATGGATGGGGAAAAAAACTAAAATGAATCACAGTAATAATACCGATGATTCTACACGTCAAAACGCATAAATAAGGCTGCGTAGATCTTATGAATATTTCCACTTGCTCTTTTACTCCTCTACATTCGGCTAAGTAGGTAAATGAAAATTCGAATCTAATAATTGTAGTATATCATCGTCACTTACCGCAATACTATTGCTACCTGCGACTGTTTACACGACTGGAAAGCAGACAAAGCAAAAATTAAACATTTCCTAAGAAATACACATCACCACTGGAATCAGGAGCAATGGTTTATCTAGATAATGCAGATCAATATTGAATTTAACTACCAGTATTTATAATAGCGTTGCATCCTTATTTATGATTTTTCAATGAAGCTTTTAGTAGGACGTGTGTTTTGATGCATACATTGTAAAATTCATGTTCGAGATAATACCTTGATTCACGAATATTGATTTGCTGTCCCTGAAGAACTAGGGTCGACTTTTACATGGCATTGGAAAATCCAACGTTTTTGGAAAAAAAATAGGGGGTCGACTTGTACATGGGATCGACTTTTACACGAGAATTTACGATATTCTTTTCTCGGCGACGGTGAATGAAATGACGTTAGTCAAGGAGTTTCTGTATACTGTGAAGGCAGGTGAGTAAAGTCGAATAGTCATTCATTCATTTCTTCAATTCTACAAGCGATAGTTACGTCTCCTATTTTCGCCAGATTGTCGAATGTGTTTTAGTTTTATTGACCTTTTTCGGCATTCGTTCGGAAATCAGTAAAAGAAGTGTATGGAAGCACCGAACCGTAACAGTGTCGTCCCAGCAGCTATGGCAAATCTTTGTCAAAACCATAAGAAAGATAACTACTCAGAATCAAATGATTATGTTAAAATGATTTTTTTTTCATTCTGACAATCAAAGAAAACGGACATCATGTTCGTAGCTTCAAGAAAACAACGTTTTTTTTTCAATCAAAATGTGGTTATTTGTTTATTTATCTATTTCGAAGTCTGACAATCAAAGAAAATAGTTGTCATTTTGGAAACTCTGAGAAAGCAACTTTTTTTTTTCTTCAAGATTTAA
Source organism: Thysanoteuthis rhombus (assembly GCA_963457665.1). NCBI lineage: Eukaryota > Metazoa > Mollusca > Cephalopoda > Oegopsida > Thysanoteuthidae > Thysanoteuthis > Thysanoteuthis major. The sequence goes on along the minus strand of OY735204.1, from coordinate 47,625,332 downwards.
TAAAAAAGATCACGTGCAGGGAAGAAGTCAAGGACTCTAACGAGTACGTTCTACGTGGTTGTCGAGGAGGTCGTGCTGCCAGACTAAGATCACTCCGCCCCTCCTAACGTCATGGGCCAGCTTGGAAAGGCAAAGCATATGATTCCCCGTGTCTTACACTCACAAAAACGGTCCTTAGGAAAGGCCTATGTTCACCGATGGATTTTAAAGAATGTCTAACGATGCTGATGATAAACGCGCGAAGTTAACATTATTTAGAACTAAGAAGGGATGAACATGCACTGTTAGCGTCCGATGAAGATGAAATATACATTGAGACTAGATTGAGTCTGACTGGACGAAGAGAAGGGAGAGCTATTTATTTGGGCAGACCAGTCAAAATAGGAGAGAAAAAGACTAGAGAAGAGGAGATGCAGACAATGGTAGAGACTCATCTATCCTTAAATTTGTCATCAACACATTGTTTTTGTTCGGTCCACTCCAACCATTTCGTGTTTTAAAAACAAGGACCTCTCTCTCTCTCTATTGAGGCTTAAAAATGAAGTCCAAAGTATGACCACCTTGACTTTCCAAATACTGTTGCATTGTAGTTGGAAGAGAAATAATCAACTGTTATGGGGTGTTCTATGGAAGTTCTCCGAGACAAGTTCTGCCAGCACGTATACAGAAGAAGCGTAATCAGATAGCCATCATCTGGGTACACACTTGAGCACCGATGCAAGCTAGACGTGTCTCCTAAATTCTACTTTTCAGATATCCCCAACAATATGTAAATAAACATTTTAAAAAGTGTCTGGTATTTCGGCACTCCTCTCCCCCTCTCTCTTAAACAAATTGAGCCCACATTGGAAACGTGTATTTTTGTCTACGTCTTTTTCGCATCTGTAGCGGAATTTTCAAGGAGTTACCCCCCCCCCCCTCCCAAAGATTCTGCACCGTTCAATCCAGCTAATGAGTCGGTCAAGTTTTACGACAACCCTTTCTCGACCAACAATAATCTTTTAAAAAATCATTGGGGAAAGAATAACTATCAAAGAGTGCTACTGCTTTTCGCAAGCAATTGTTTTTAAATTTTAATGAATTCATTCTTTACTTGTACTTGATGCCATGAAAACGACAGAGAAACGTTGCTTGCAGTTGTTTATTGACAAAAAAGTGAAATTTGACTGTGCACTTGAAAGGTCTTTAAGAAGTTGAAGAAATGCAGTACCAACCATTATAAATAGCCATTTAGTATTTACTGGGGTAATCATCACGCACTCATCCCAACCAGGGATCACCGTTATTACGACTGCTTTGACAGTTATTGGTTGGAAAAAAAAAAGTATTTCCAACTGCGTGGTTAGAACAGAAGACTAAAAAATTTGTTTTTATCCCAGGTCTTTTTCGTTAGTCTTCACCAAAAACTACTGTCCATAATTCTAAAGTATGGAAGCCTATAAAGGAAAAAAAGACCCAAAGTGCGGAATCTTTTTGTCAGTTCCAACCACGGAAGCGAAAACACTAACCCTGACTCCAGGAGAGGGGGTATCAACGAAAAAAGCTCGACATACCGATGCCTATCGGTTACAAAATTGTTGGTCTTGAGGTCTTGAGAAAAAAAAAATGTTGCTATTTTTTTCTTATTTCAAACTTCTGACAGCATAAGCTTCTCTTCGGATGCAAAAATATGACAACTTGGCTGATTTGGAGCCCAACTAGAAAGATACACTAGAATGACCCTTTTGGAGAAAGGTTGAAATGTTTCAATTCTCTAAGATCAAACTACTGTTGAGATTTGTCTCAAGACTTTGATTGTAACTGGTTTTTAAAAAAGGACACATGTTGCAACGTTTTGGATAAAGCAGAAAACAAAAGATTTGTTTCCATCTCTAGAACTGGCAAGCGTGGCTGATAAATAAGTCCAAAGCCCAATCATTTCTGGAAAGTAATCAGAATTGAAAATTGATTGTATAACCAAGCCAAAAGCTTCTAACTGGCATCAATCTCGAGATTACAGAGTCACTGAAATGCTATGTCTAAACAAATATTGTATGAATTCTAACTTGGCAGTTTCTCATTTGCTGTGGTGTAGTGCAGTGGGGACGCATGGAAACAACATTCCCTACTTTTTAAGTGTGTGTGTGGGGGGGAGGGGTGACACTGTTCTTGCACTACCTGTGTACTACTAAAATTCTCTTTTTGACCAATTCACTGATAAGAAAAATTAGCCAGTGATTGTCCAAATGCCAATCCTGTATGCCCTCACAGATTTTCCTGAGTAGGGAGTGGGGGCTTCCTTGCTCCTTTTTTTGTGGGGATAGGTGGCACTAAACTACCTCACATTGACCATTAACAGAAGACGAACATCGGTGAGCACGTTGCCTTTACGTCGTCCATTATTGGACGTTGATATTAGTGGTTACTTGGACCCTGATTGACTGAATAATGACATCGAAATTTATCTGAATACGTATTGTTCGGTTGAATGGGAACGCCTTTGGTGATAGCTTAGGGATGGGGTAAAGGCAGATTTGTAATGTATAACTTTCGAAATTAATGATTCCGACGTAACTGTTGCATTTTTTTGTTAATCTTGTATCAAATGAGTAACATTTTATAATCTTTTAAAAATTCTTCCACGTGCTTCATCTGATGAAATATGAAATAAAATCATGTTGGAACCAATGTTACCCACGTAGTAAAGCCAAGGAACTCTTCGCTCAACCTCAGAGTGCAGCATTTTACGATTGGTTCATTCACAGTACACATCTCTCGTATAACAACGCAACATTTATTTATTGTGAGAATTAAAAGCTTACACCCCCCCCAAGCAACCCATACCCGATGAGAATACCTAATCATTCATCTCTAGGAGTTTTCTGGCGCCCTCAAATGTTGACACTCTAGGTGACCCTGTCTGATCAGTACCGAAAGGATAGGTATTCCAGACACATCAACATTTGTTAGGTTGTAGAGGTATCCCTCTATATTCCTTTTTGTTGACATTTATTTCTTCTCGTTAATTTGCACTACAGAGGATAAAGGGAGAGGCCTGGCCCCTGGAGTGTCAGACTCTACTCTTACTTTTATTTCGACAGAAGATGATTACTGCAACTTTTGTGTCACGCTCCCTTATTCAGGGTTGAGCACTCTTTAAGTGAGGTAACTCGTCCATTATAAGCTTATGCAATGCTCTTCCAACTTAGGAATAGAGCACTCTGATGGATGGAGAATTATGCGTGTGAATACATCGCTTTAATTCAACCTTACAGACCTTCCAGTTCAACGTAGGGGAGAGATAAGATGCCAGCCTCTGTGTCCGAAGCGAAGGTTTCGATCCTACCTCGTGGTATTGGATGGGATAATGGATAGTCTATGGTCACACTGAAGAGTTGTATTACAACGAAACAGCTGTCTGTGAGATATATATATATATATATATATATATATATATATATATATATATATATATATGAAACAATATTTTTTTCAAGTCATATTTTTAGTATATATGTGTTTATCTATTAGAATGGAATACACCCGAGCGTATAAGTAACGTACATGTTTGTAGATGTGTGAGACAGGTCGGTTTGACTCAGTCGGTATGAGGACCGCCTGCAGAAAACTTGGTCGGAATTTCAAATCACGGTAGGGAAATGTCAATTTTATGTATCGGTTTGGTTTAAAAGTGACGGTACAGACAAACAGTGAAGGGTTTACTACCCCGAATTAGGTGAAGATTGTTATTGTTGTTGTTGTTGTTGTTGTTGTTGAGGTAGAAAAACGAACACCACAACAGCCTATGCCTTGGAATGGAGTTAAACAAAAATTCAAATGCCCACGTAACCACTGTATTCATTTTTTTTATTCGTGTGTGGCTCATTCATTTATTTGTTAACTTAGTACCCGTAAAAATGACTGTATTATTTACGTATGAATCATCACTTCTGTCTCAGATCAGATTATCTGTGCGCTCTACCAAGGATCAAAGTGTCGCTTCCCTGTCCTCTACCTTTAGATTAGGATGTAGTATCTGAGTGATCTTCTGATCAAAGTGTTATTCCCGGCATTTCTCCTTCGGATCAAAGCCGATAGTAAGGTCAGTCTAACCTAGAGACAGACCCACAAACTGAAAAGCATGCAACGAGCGCATGAGAGAATCATGCTCAAACTTACATGGAGAGACCACAAGACATCACAGTATATCAGGAAGAAATCCGAGTCTGAGACATCATAGAAACTATTGAGAAACTTAAATGGCAATGGGCAGGCCATGTTGCAAGAATGACAGACAACCGATGGACATCGTGACTCACAACATGGATCCCCAGAGATCACATGCCCAACCGAGGCCGACAGAATACAAGATGGAGAGATGAACTGGACAAATTCAGAAAATACTGGCTCCACGACGCCTATGATAGAGAAATGTGGCAGATCGTGGGGAAGGTCTATGTCCAACGATGGGCGTTAAAAAACTGATGATGATGATGATGATTATGATAATAATCACTGAATTAAATAAACTAGACTCCCCCCACTGCAAATTATGATCTCGAAAAATACCACTTTAGAAAATGAACAAAAAAGCTACCTCACTAAAAATATTTCAGTGACAGATTTTCAAAAAGTAAATAGCTTCGAATAAATACTTATAAATGATAAATTGAACAACACTAATTTTTTTACGATCTCGGAATACCGCTCCAGAAAACGAACAAACCGGTCCGATGAGTCACTGAGGTAAAACAAACACGGGACCAACGTCTATTGGCACCATGATGTGTTGGAGATGATCAATTAATAACTTTGAAGAAGGGGTAATCAATTAATAAGTTACTTTGATGCAGTCAATGCGTAAAAACTGAAGAAACCCATGGTGGCAGTTTTGCTGATAGCTTTGGTCGACTGTTCCTAACTAAGATGAAAAAAAAACTAGTCAAAAATTGATAATGATTGACAATGTTCCATTTTGTGCATCCGTAGTCAATTTTGACCATGCTTAAAAGTTATGTGCACACAAAACGAAAGAATGCCTTTTCTAGCAAATGATATTCATTCATATCAAAGTTATGCGATAATAATTTAGGTGAGTGTTTCGTGTCAGTTTTTTGGGGGTGAGGATTAAATTCAGATACGGGGCTAAAGCCAAAAATCATATTAAAATGTTGATGCTCCCCTCTTCCGAATCTTTACCATTTCTTCCCTTTTTTTTATATAATGAATTATGATAATGATCATGGCCCAAACAAACAGGAATCAGTCAGTTTGCTGTACTTCGAAAATCTTTTCTTCTTCCGCGAAGATTGAAATTTTTGGTTTCAAACAGATATTGTCGATACCAACTTTTGTTCAAACAATTTAAACTCTTCTTCTCATTTTGGACATAGTCACTACGTCTTTTGCTACCTCATGAAATACATGAAGGACGAACCCAACGGTCCTGGTTTCAATGCCCCTCAGCGAGAATCTGTCAGAAAATATTTTCCAAACCAGCTGAGCGACGCTTGGCGTACCCAGTTAATTGTGTTGAACCATTTTAAATTCAAGTTTTGCCAGAAGAACTCCATTTGACCACACACTGACCGACACCAGTCCAACTACACGTCTACTTTATTTGTATGTTACAGGGGGGAATATAGATACATAGGGGAATAAAAATCTAAATTCAATATTCGGGTAACAACATCAGATTCAATCTTCTTAATTTATTCAGCCATCTGTTGGTGTCAAACACCTGACTGGCGCCCTTAGCTCTGGGCGTCCTCGGTGACTACCCATATTGCCAGTATCTTAGGCCGACCCTGGATACGGCTTCGTACATAAACTCTGTTAAGTTCTAGAAAATTAATGAACACATTGATTAATTGATTATATAGCTGCAATGGAGCATTTTCTAATATTAGTCAGCTATTTATTACCGCAAAAGTTTATAGACATATAAATGGCGTGTATCCAGGGGGTCTAAGGGGTACGGACCCCTCCCTGCTCGGTCAAAACACAAAAATTTGAAAAAAAATATCCAAGTAAATAAATTTTATAGATAAAAACCTAAATAATTCTAAGTAATCATAAATTGACTTTAAGAAAGAAATATTTATCCATAGAGTTAGAATTTAAAAAAAAAAAAAAAAAAAGGAGGAAATTTGGCCCCTACTGCGGCTCAAAATACTGTAAGATGATTTCTTTTAGACTGTAGGAATAATAAAATTATAACTTAAAAACGGCAACTTTGAATTTAAATTCTGTAAGCGCTGATTCAACTAACTGCCAGCGAAGTTAACGAGTAGGTGATCTTGTCTACTCACTACTCCGGGGCAACCTATTTAAGTGTTGAGTTCTGAGTGTTCGTTCATGCTTCATAAACGAGGTCTTGCACAAAAAGGTGGTTTCAATGCAATAAATATCTATTAGTCTACAACAGTGCAGAGCTATAGCCATCGAGCGATTATTAACGTTCTAGGTTAACAAACCGATGTTATTCAGTGGCTCCAGGAAAAGGGGCGTATATGAGAGAGAGAGGGGTTGGTGGAGACGATTTTAAATCACCTTCCTAGTCTCCAATAGTTTTATGAATAGTAGCTCACCTACTGCATTTTTACCAACGCTATACAATAACAAATCTCACTATGAGCCAAGCCCCGCCTGCCACTTGGGCCCTCGAATCTCTAGCAACGTCATTGCCTTTGAAAGGACTCAACAAGCTCACGGACCCCAGGCTCTTGAAAGGTCATCCCACGGATTCTTAATAACACCTTTGTTGACCCTCAGGGTTCTACCACTCCACAGGTTGGGAATCACTCCACTCCCACCAATTTCCAGCTACGTCCCTGTTTTCATTCTACCTTTATTGGATTGACGTTGTAATGTTAACAAAGTTGTATGATTATATACACACACACACACACACACACACACACACACACACACACATATATATATATATATATATATATATATATATATATATATATATATATATATGAATTCACTCATGATTGTCTCTGACTACATAATCTCTCCAGAAATCCTCAAGGAATTTCATTGACGTTTTATAGAAAGGTGAGCCATGGGCTTATATATATTCAAACATTTTTTGTCTGTTTGTCCGCACAGTATCTCCAAAAGATCTCAATCAATTTCAATGACATTCTATGGAAAGTGGGGCAAGTGCTTGGCAAAATTGATTGAATTTTGAAAAGGCACCAGGAATTTTTTTCGATTTCGAGATATTTTTCCATACATCAAGACAATAGTCCGAAGTAGGGAAAGTCGGAACTTTCACAGTTACTTCTCCTGCATCCCAGCTATATAATCAATTTACAAGTAGTGTATATGGCGTTAGATATATTCTCTCTCCGAGTGCTTTCTAGTTTTTGATCTTCAACGATCTGATTAATACGTGTTTTTTTTTGTTTGTTTTTTCTTGTATTTGTTTCATACAAACTCACCATAAGTATCAACTTTGTTGCACTCACGGTTGTCCGCAGCCACTCTCCGGTGGTGCTGGTGGGGGGGGGGCACAAAAGAATATATTCCACGGAGTGGTTACACAAAAGATATATCTGGTCGTCGGTCGTCAGTAAGAGACTAGGAAGCGCTTGAGCTGCATCTCACTGTAAACTGCCACTGTTCATGGTGAACCCTTTATCTCCGGTTTCTATGAGGTTTCATTCTTCAAGCCCCCTTAAAACCCCGGCAAGAAGGTCTGACTAGAGGAGCAGGGTGTGTTACGATGTATACCAACTTCTAAATGTCCAGGCTTTTTGGTATGTCCGTTGTCATTCGGTAATGGAGACATTACTGTATACCTAATTCCAAAAACCCATTGCCAGCCATCACTGAGGGGTTCAAACGCCCTTTTTGTTCCCAACCCCTCGCCTAACGGGCGCCCAGAGTAATACACTCTTTTTTTTCTAACAAGTTATAAGCGTGACATATAGTGTATGACCTTTTTCGCCAAACTCTTCTGTCATTCGCTAGTCGGCGTCGAAAAGGTTGACATCGCCGGCGGCAGCATCTCGAATTGCTTAATAGTATATTGGCACGATACCTTTTCCAGATTGCGGAGTTCTGTTGCTTGGGTACAAATTGCCCGGCTGGCCATCAGCCATATCGATCCAATGCAATTACTTGGTCACTAACTGTCCACCTACAAGTAACATCGGTCGGTGCGCCAGCTAGCAGCAAGGCAGCCAGCCACCCAGCCATCACGTGCTTCAGACGGTCCACCTGACCTAGCAATGCTCAGCCTTACCCTGAACAACTTATCTCCAGAGCCGTCTTCGTTCATTTCATCCAGCTAGACACCTACAATCTGCCGTTTTCCTATTCCGGCAGTCTTCAAACATTACTAGATTTCTCTTTCTTTCTCTTTCTCTCTCTTTCTCTCTCTGTCTCTCTGTCTGTCTGTCTGTCTCTCTCTCTCTCTCTGTCTCTCTGTCTCTTTCTTTTATGTCAGTAGCGCTGATGCAATGTGCCTTTCATTCATTCATTCGTTCCTACGTGTTCGCTAACAACGTTCTTATTTCTATCTCATTTCTTCAGCAATAATGTCTGGCTGGATTAATCTGATTTCTTTTACGGTTTTTCCACTAATCAGCGTCCTTCGGTTTTTTGTTAGAAAACATCGATTTAAAACTGTCAACATCAAGGTTTCTCTTGTTTTCAAGTGAGTCTTGCTGGCCAGTGACCGTTTACTTAGACTAAAGCCAGGTTGGCTAGATTAAGATTGTCCAAACTGAGTATTAAATCTAATTTTATCGACGATTTTGACTAAAAATATTGGAAATTGCTGAAATAATTCTTTTTTTTTTACCCAGAATTTCAATATTTCAAAATTCTTTTACAGTATTTCATTGAGACACTGAAAATCACTGAACCAATAAAGTCAAATTGAAAAATATGTTTGTGTTGAATTGTACACTATATTAAAATCATGCACAACGGAAAAAATTATTTCATTGATTCTTCAATGTCGAGTGTATTATCAATATAAAATATAAGAATTGGAAAAAAAATAATTTTATCCTGGGTATTTTAAAACATATTTTTGTTGAAATAAATGATTAAATCGATTAGATTTCGTCAGGGACCAATCTAAAATATGAACATTTGTTTTTCTCGAATGTGATTTCATAAAATTGAAATTTTTGGTGAGAGTTTTGACTTGGACAAATAATTCCATAAGGCTTTTTTTTTTTTTACAAAATCACCTTTCTATTAAAAGCTTCATTGATTAATAAACACACAACCAAGTTTTTAGTAAATTTGATTAATAAGTTTTTTTGTTAGATTTTTTTATATAAAAATTAAAGCATTTAATTTTCGCTATTCGCTGAATTCATCGTTTTCGTGTGATGCAAGACCAGAAGAAATATCTAAATTGGATGAAATTTTATTTTATTGTCGAAATTTACGTTATTATTAGGAAAAAAGGTTTGAAAGGAGCCCTGTTACAAATTTATCTGGGAAGAATCCATTGAACCAGAGATTATCATAGAAAAAGATATTCATTTGTAAAAAGAAAAATTAAAATAGCGTATTATTTGAAGATTCTTGATATTTCTGTGGAAAAAAATATTATTTTTATTATTGACAGTGCTTTAAAAATATAAATATACATTTTAAAAATTTGATATCATTGATTCCGTGATTTCCATTGTTTCGACAATCAATACTGTATACGATTTGAAAGATTTTTATATCCTGGATATTGAAAAATGATTCTGCAATTTCTACTATTTTCACACAAAATCGTTGACAAAATTACATTAAGTATGTATTATAATTCAGTCAATGTGAATTTGGACAAACTGGCATTAGACTATCTGCATATGAACCGGCTGGCCATGTACATATGTATCGCGCATGGTGAGCTAGAGGGCTGAAAATTCAATCATTTACCCTTTGGTTCTTATTATGTCCTGATTTTTTTTTTCTTGAACCCTGCCGAAAGGATTTTAGTGGGGTTGACTTTACAATTCAAGCGCATGTTAAATTGGCCCCTAGTGCTTGTTATGTCCAGTAGTGTTAACGCTTGTTCTTTAAAAATTCGAACAATTTTTTTGCGATCGCTACCCAATAGAAGGCGAAAGGTGTAATTTATCGATTGATCAACCCTTTTTCCCACGTCGCCAAAGGACATTGGTCACATGATGGCTTCTGCTGCGTAACTCAACAGACCTTTCTACTGTTTCTTTCCAGCACTCTCACTTTTCTCCCCACCCGGTGACGTAGTTAGAGGTTGGCTTTTCAAGGGCTACTCACCAGCTTGTAATGAGTTTGTTTTTTTTTTAGAATAGGAAAATTTGCAATAAATAGACATGCACTATCACTTAATTAGTGAAAAACAACCCCCAAGTCTGACCTACAGGGTTGGGGATTCACGAATGTACTAAAATATCCTCCAAAGGGTTTTTTTTCTCCTATGGCAGCAACGCTACGATTTAGGATTCGGGTGATAGCGACAGCCATGATTAAGAAATGTGGCGGATCCTGGGGAAGGTCTATGTCCAACGACGGACGATAAATGACTGGTGGTGGTGGTGGTGGTGGTGACGACGACGACGACGACGATCTCTTTCTTCCCTTGTTAAGCTTGGATTTCCGTACCTTGTCCCTGATGAGTAAGGGAGGCTGTTTAACACGCTCCTTGATTTTTCACAGTTTCCTTCAGTGAACCTTGTATATAATACGAACCTCTTTCCAGAGAGGATAGCGTTCGCCTTTTCGTCACACTCTTCTCGCGTGGTGGACTCAGTTTAGTTAGCCAATTTCGGAGGCTGTGAGAAATATTAAATTTGACCCGATTGTTGTGAGTTCCTGTATCTTCATTACAGTCCCCCTATCATGAGGGATGTGGATCGTTGGAACTTCAGCGTTCCCATAATCACTCTCCTTCTTGATATAACACAGGGCGGGTATCCATTTCTTCTGGGTGTCTGGTCTATGTTTTTGAACTCCCTTTTCTCTTTGTTAAGGTCGTCGCTGATAACCGCTTCTCGTCTCTCCCAACAACTGACCTGCACGTTATTTTACTCAGAAGGGTCGGTCTAAATAGTAATTCAGATATAGCCGTACATGTGTCGACTTCTTGTATACGGCAAAGTTTTAACCATTTTCCGTGCAGGTTACCATTAAGTCAAGGAAAGGAAGTCTATTATCTTTTTTCTACCCTGAACTGTATCGATGGTCTGATTGAGTTCACATGAAAAAACTACCTATCTATCAACCTGGTGAGGCCCAGGGTATAAACGTGTCTTTCACATAACTTAGCCACTGTGATGGTTTCAACAGTGATGAGCTTGAAGCTGGATCTTCGAGAATAGCTACCAGTGGAAAAATTCTGTTTACCACCATCACATTCGGATATTACACTATGAGAAGGTCGTAGAATGGCTCGGGCGAAATTTGATGTTGACAACACAAACAACAAAAAGTACAATCGTCCGAAAAACTCTTTGAATGTTGATGGCCTTTCTCAAAACCATAGACAGCATATTTACATAATACGTCTTTGTTACTGTTATGTCAGTAAAAATGCTGTAGGTGAACTATAATTTATAAAGCTTCTAAGGGCTTGGGGCGTTTTCAAATAGCATCGTGCGCCCCCTCCTGAGCAACACCTCTGTACCCACCCCTTTTATTTTCCTATCCATTCTCTTTTTGTGATAGTATTGGTTGAAAATGTTACTCTTCCATCATTCAATTCTCTTTCAGTTTTACAAAAACGTCTCTTTTTATTTAGTCACTTTTTCGCATTGCCATTCACTTTCATCATTCTACTATCACTATTATGACGTAGATAGGCAAGGTAGTATTCATTGGTGACAGGTCAATTGCGAACTGGAAAACTACATATCGGTCCTTTGCGTACCGGTCATTTACGTACCACTATGTAAATATTCATCTCGTGTTATAATTGTAGGCAAATTAAGGCTGTTCTGTTTGCGACGTATAAACTTGTCGACTTCTGTTGCAGAAATTCTAATTTTTGGTACGTGCTTCAGTATTGCGATGCTTTAAACAATCCTTACTATTAATTTTATCATATTACTATTGACTTTCATCTTATTTTTTGGTCGTTTTTATGAAAATCATAATTTCAATCCTTTCCTTTTATTTACATCGCTATAGCTTTTTGTGTTATCTATTTTCAAACAAAATAATAATATTTTTTATTCTAATTTATTCATTCAATTATACAAAAATCTCTTAAAAGGAGATAAATATCTTTTCACGAAAGAAAAAAACCTCTTTTCTTAGGAGAAAGAATATATTCTTCAACGAAAAATAGCCAATATTTCTATATAATTATAGAAAAAACACGGTTGAAGAAATATCAAAAAATATAGTTAAGTTAAGGTTCGTAAATCCAGCCAAAGCCGAAAACCCCATCATGATTTTCTTTCAGAAATCTTCTTTCTGCATCTATCAAACCTTCGGAGGCATTTGAAAAGTGTCTGTTTGGAAAAAAGCTGTACGTTTTAGAAGGATGGTTCTGTTTCACATACAATGATACGCAAATGACCGGTACACAAACGTCCAGTACGTAGTTGTCCAGTGCGCAAATACCCTAGGACTGAATGTATTCACCACCCATAAAGGCAAAATGTTGATACACAGTTGGGTTTAATGTGAGGTCTTATTCGAATACGTGTGGGTAGTGACAAAAATTGTCGTGTTCCTTCGGCTTTGCCCTTTTGGGCACGTCACAGATATGAACATTTATTTTACTTAACAAATACTTGCTTGTCAACATAGTATCCTTCCTTGTCAATGCACTTAATTCAATGGTGAATATCAAATTAATATAAAAACCAAACATTATGCAGCGAAAATTTTCAAGTTGATGATAAATACGAGTTGGACTACGAACTTATTGATCCAACCTCGTATTTAAATATTTTCTTTTCTTTCATTTCATCCTTTCTATTTTCTCAACTTCAAATCCTTCTTCAACGTTTTTTTTTTCTTTTTTAAAAACCCTCTCAATTATTTTTTTCTGAGTTTCTCACTTATTTCTTTGTTGCTCCTCTTTCTTCCCTTATCCCTCTTCCCATTCAGCCCTCTCTGTCCCTAATTGGTACGACTCAGTCCGTTTCGTGCGCAATTAGTGTCCCCCTCCCCAAACGGACTAATCCGCCGGTAGACCACCACCAGTATTCCAGATCCGAAGCAGGGTTGCTATTCGGTGTTTTACGAGATAAAATTGGGCAAATTTTAGTACTGAACAAAACGATTTGGTCCCGATAATTAAGTTCGATACCGAAGGAAAATTCACAAAACAAAATAACACTCCTACTCGTGAATAATATTATAAAACATGAACATACGGCAACTTATTTTTGTCCCAATACGTACAAATTAGGTTTTGTGTGGCAAAAGACATCAGACGACTCTGACTCAAATAGTATTTCAGATCCGAAAGACGGAACCAAACCAGAAAATTAGCGACGACGAAAGAGGATGTAAGAAAGTGTGAGCAACCAAGTAGGTGTAGTTAACTAAGAAAGAAAAGCCGGCATCTTTCCCGAACCAAAAAGTGCTAAATAAAGAAGCGAGGGAACGTAGGACTACCTGCTCTCGATAGGGGGAATCTAAGACCTCTCTCCTATTTCAAAGACGTTCTGAAGCCTTGAAGGATGGGTATCTGGACACATACTAGCTAATTTTTCGTATCAGTGAATTGTTCAATAAGAGAATTCTAGTTGCGTATAGATAGATAATAAGTAAAAGCCGTTCCCACGGCACCACAACACCACGGAATACAAGTCAATCGTGAATTTACAAGCAGAGGAAATAACCGAGACTGGTAGAATGGCCGTCAGGTGGTGTGTGTGTGTGTAAGTGGTCACGAGAGTTGCGTTGGTTTCTTGCGTTGACAACAAACAAACAAACAAAAAAAAGTTTCCACTAGTGTATGTTACGGATATTGATATTATTGTGTAATATCCATTAATGTGGTTGTCCGTTGGCGCGACGGAGTGATCTGCTGCATTGTGACCGCCCGTTTCTCTCCACCCCACCCTTATCTCTGCCCCCCCGCTTGCGCTTACATCGGAATAATCTAACAACTACGTAATAAGCACACACGAAGATACAACGATAGGGTTGTTTTGTCATGCTACAGACAAAGTCGGGGGTGGTAGTCGACTCATTTCCCTGTTTGTAACAACAAGGCCAATCCTCAGCTAATTTAGGAGAATAAACTTTTCACTGTTTGTCCCGTCCCGTTAAACCAAACCTATATTCAAATTTTGCATCTCCCTACCGTGATCCGGAATCACGACCAAGCGATCGGTAGAAGTATCTGCAACCGACTGAGCCAAACTGACAAACCTTACATATCTACGTAAATTTATGTTACAGTTACGCAAGGAAGCAGAAGTAGGAGTGGAGTCTGATGCTGCGGCAACCAGGCTTGTCTTGTTTGTATGTGCGTATGTTTTAACAGCATTTTTGAGACAATTAAATAATAACAGACAATTGGAATGAGAGTCTGAAAAAAGTTGACCAGAAATAATTGAGCTTCTTGAGAGCCAGGACACAAAAATATAATTAGTAAAAACTATTTGCATAACAAGAAAACTTGTTCATAATACTTATTAGCTGAAAATCTGTTCTTTGGGTCGGTAATTTTTAGTTAGTCCCTGCGGAAGGCTTAAATCGAGCGTTTGTTCCCAGTAAGAGATCATGGATTTGAACTACCATGGAATCATTTATTGAAAATCATCGCCATCAAGATTTCTTGGCTCACATTTAATTTTGGAAATAGGTATTAAAATCGAAACTGAATGGAAATTTTGAAAAAAAAATAATAAGCCAAAACATGCTCTGGGTTACCGTCTTTGACAATACAATATTCGGTGGCCATAGCTCAAGCTGCCCTCTAATAACGATGAGTGATAGACAGACCGAAACACATTGAAGATCTCACTAATTCCGCATAATCGACATTTATTACCTTCAGTTACAGACACATGTCCTCTGAAATTCTGCTCTTGTTTCTTCCCTCGACGCCTCTTGTCTTCTTTTCTTCCTTCCCTTCTTTTTTTCTTTCTTGCTCAGTAAAGGTTGCCAATTTAGTTCTTTTGAGGAGAGATCTGGCCCCTTTTCGGTACATTAAGCTCCAATAAGTCTACATCTAGCCCTTAGCCCCTGATTTAGTTCTTTCTCAGTTAATGGAATAATTCAATTATATCAGGTTAGTAAAATTGAAATTATTTGTAATACACTATGTAATTATTGCAAATTGAAGAAGTTTGGTATTTTAGTCATATCATGTCATTTTTTTCCAAAGAAATTCTGTTTTTATCCGCAGTTTTCTGAACGAGTGGGCGATAATACGCCAAATTGTTGGGTTCCACGACCCATCCGCCTCATATCGTGAACCGTTTTATTACAAACCGTTCTATATCGAGGGGGCGCCTGTGTTGAGCTTTTTTTTTCAGATCTCTCTCCATAAACTATACCTGCTCAGCCCCCCCCCCACTCCCAACTTCGTTCGTAAAACCTATTTCAACACATTGAATCGGGCACTATTCTTACATTGTAAAATGAACCAATGAACAACACTTGAGGCAATTTATGGAGACTAAGAGACTTCAACAGCGATGATATCGTATATCATGTCCTCTCAAAGCAATTAGGAAGGTCAAACAGTTGGAAAATGGGTCCCATATGAACTGAATGAAATTATCCATGACAATGTCACTTCCACACCTCCTGGCTGACTGCCTAAGCTTACAAAATTGGGATACTGAGTCTTGCCGCATCCTCCATATCCACCTGACATTTCTCTGACAGATTATCATCTTTTCAATAATCTTTTTAAGCATTTTGAACATCTTATCGGTAATAAAGGTTCATTATTAGGGAAAGCTGCAATTTGTGCTTTTACAGAATTTTCGGCCACTAAACCAAAGGATGGTTTAGAGATGGCATATCATCATTAGTGGTTCATTGTAAAAAAAGGTTGTTGCTTCAAATGAGTCATGATTTAATTAATCATTTACATTTTTTTGTTTTGTTTATATCATCCTTTATAAAATGATTATAAATTGAGTTGTATTATTTAGAACCCCTTATTTGAAATGATCCCCCGTTATTGCACGTTCAATGTATCATCTGGCCTAAACAACGTAAATAAAATGAACAATCAAGGAAAATTGGGCTGCAACAGGAATCTAACTTGCAATCGACAGGGGAGCCGTTTCAAAGTAGCGTTGCTCTTACCATTGAGCTAAAAAGCCGCCGAAAATGACATTTCATTAATAGGATTCATGTGCAGTTTGCTTATGCCAGATAGTCTAAAGGCAGATTGACAGATTGCCTTAACCAAGATTGTCTTGACTATTTCAATGAGTACTGAAACTTATTTCGTCAACGATTTTGTGTGAAAATATTGGAAATTACAGAATTTAAAAAAAAAATTCAGGATATTATTATTATTTTTAATTCTAATGCACACAAAAAAAAAAACGGTGATTTTAGTGCAAAACATATTTTAAATTTCGAATTGAAAATTAACTAACGAACCGATTTCAATAAAATTTTGATTATTTATTCATTTATTAATAAAACTTTTCGTGAACTTGTTATTTTGTACGCAAAACAAATCGAAATCCTTTTTTTTTTTCAAGTCAAAACCCCAGAATGGTTTAATTTTATGAAATCATATCCGAGGAAAATAAATCCTGACTAAATTTAATCGATAAAAACGAAAAGTGTACTCAAAGTATTATAATAAGTAAAGTACCTAATCAGAATTTTGTGTAAAAATATTGAGAATTACAGAATAAACTACCGAAACTGATTATTGAGCTGTTATTCAGTTAAAAAATGAAAAAAGGGGGTGAGATTTTAATTGCTTTATACTTACGGCCAGAAGTTTAGCTCGAAACCCAGGAGAAACGTCTTTAAGGTGGGTGAAGTTTATTCTATCGTAAAAAAAATTGTGTTATTATTTAGAAGAAAGACTAGGGAAAAAAACTCTGATATAATCTTTCTGAAAAATCGGAGATTTACAGAAAATTAACTGCGTTAAAAAAAAAAAATAATTTCACTTGTTTTTCGTTTTGATTTTTAATTTGATTTCATTGGAGCTGCCATTTTCAAGAATACTTTGTATAAGAATCAAAGAAAAAAAATAAAATAATGATATCCTGGGTGTTTAAAAAATGAATTCTGAAATTTCCAATATTTTCACGCAAAATCGTCGACAATTTAGATTTAATACTAATTATATTAAGACAATCTTGTATTCTAGTCAATCTGGCTTTAGACAATAAGCTGCTGTTAGACAAAGTGAACGGTCACCATGATGGTTGGTTTCCTGAAAACCATGACTTTAACTGAACAAACGTTAAGTTAAACCGATTTTACCATAGACACAATTAAATTTGGATTATTCAATTCATTGAAAAGGAGGAATTTTGCTATAAACTCACTTCTAGACAAAAAATAAAATTTATTCGCAATTCTTCCAATTTATAAATAAATCTTCTCTTCTCAACTACGTAATTATGAAACGGCGTTAATCAAGGAGCTCCTGTAGACGCTTTTGTAAAGTTAATTTTAGGGACACAGCTTTTAAATTTATCAATGAATTTTAGCTACAACTCCCATTCTCTCCCACCCTAATGAACACTTTCTTATTTTTTTCTTTCTTTTTTCCTTCCCCTCACTCCTCTCTCTCTCTCTCTCTCTCTCTCTCTGTCTGTCTGTCTCTGTCTCTCTCTGAATCTCCGTTTCCCATTCAGTCTGTCTGTCGTGAATTTAAGGTTGGTTGGTGCAATTGAATATCATTCATTTGTTAATAATTGTCTGTTTCCGTGGAGACCCTAACCGAAATGATTGGGATTGGGTTGGAAGGTGTGCATATGTATGCATATACGCGGGTGTGTGATGGTGTGGGTCAGAGTAGTATAATTCCAACTTCATCCAGCCAGGCGGCTGTAATTCAAATATTGTAAACTAAAGAATGAATAGACAGTCTGGTTGATCATTCAATAGAAACCGTTACATGACCAACGTCTCTAGGCAGCATGCCGTATTGAGGGGTGATCAATTGAAAAAAAATTTGGAAATTGAGTAAAGGGGTGATCAATGAATAAATTACTCCTCTCGCCTTTTGTTGTGTGGTGTTCAATAAAAAAAATCTGAATTTTTGGAAATGAATGAATGCTGTGAGACACAAACTAAGGGATCACAGTGTGCCTCAGGATGGTCTTCCGAAATCTAGACAGGGAAAATAAAAGAAACAGGATAGATGGAGAGTACCTAAGTAAGCTCAGATTTACTGTTGTTTTTGCAAAAAACAACCACGATTTCCCAGTAATGCCAGATGAGCTGAACAAAGAGAGCAAGAAAGTTGGTCTTCACATGAATTTCAGTAAAATAAATGTCATGTACCACAAACATGTTGAGGACAAAGACACCAAATTCCAAATCGAAAACGCAGACCTGAAAAAAGTGAACCTTTTGGGGGTTGGGGGGATTAAAAAAAACTTTTTCAAAGCAGAGGATTGAAAAATTCCGGTTCATGCCTTATACAAAACGATTTCATTAAATATCAAGTAAAATTTAAAATTGTCGTTTCTACTCTCTGATTAACAAGATGCTACTCAAAGTTCACTGAACTTTTAAGACTCAAAATGGCTCCCTCAAAGACAGGAAAAAATGATAGAAAACTAAGTTTCTGGTGGAGTGATTTCAAGAGATATATGAAATATCTGGTGAGATATGGGAAAAACTGAATTGCTACACTGATGAACAGCTCGATCAATCTATCCAAATTCCATATCTTTCTGGGAATTCCTATAGGAATTGAACCTGACCGGAACTTCCATTCTGACAGTCAAGTTTGAGCTAAAATTAATTAAAGTAAAATGGTAACTTGTTCAGGGGAACTGGGGGCTCTCCTCAGGGATTTAAACCTGACTGCAGCCTTCATCCTGGAGGTTAGGTGGGATCTAAAATAAATGCTATGTGCCAAATGAACCCAAGACTTAATTGTATGATATTAACATTTTTTATAATAATCTTTACTCATTTTTTTTTTTTTAATATATTTTCATGTATTTTTTATATGTTGACTATTAAAATATTATGTATTGAGAAATCCAGGGAGGCATTACATGTAAAGAGATAAATATCGAAACAGGTTTTATTGAAGGTGACAGACTAATGATTTTTTTTTTGGTAAATTTCTCCTGTTTTCATACAAGGTAATGAATATATGGATCAAGTGTGTACAAGAATTATCCATAGGTATGAATTCTAGCACTTTCTCTCATCATTATCGAGAACATGAATTATAGATGTTATAAGTTTGAAAATCAAGAGAAACTTTGATGCTATTTGTTTTCCATCTCTGTGTTTGTCGTTAAGAGCGTCCTCAACTACAAATGAGCAGATGGAAAACAAATAACATCACTATTTATGGAATCTAATAAAAACGTCCTTGTCAAGAATAAAAACAGCTTCAATAGCTGAGAACTGATATAACAAAACAGCCACAATGTAGAAGAAAATAGATCTTGCAAAGATTATTAAGAAAATTGTGTTTGTAATAAGTAGTGTAATCTGTACTCAATAGATACAGCATTTTTGTGAGCATTTTGCTGACTGATTAAGAAAAAATATCTTTCCTTTCATTTGAATATTAGTGATTATAATTTCTCTAGTATTATAACGGAAGGAGGTACAGGTTGACCAACCAGATGATCAGAGAATGAACTTAGTGAACTGAGTTCAAACTCCTATCAGAACAGTTTGTGTTCACTTTGCAGAAAGGCATGAATCCATCTCTCCCCATGGCTATCTGAAAAATAGCATAGGATGAACTGAGTGATGCCATTCCAGGTGCTTATCACCTCCAAGTCATTCAAATATTGCAAATGGTTTGAATAAGGGATAATGTAATATATGGAGCCAAAGCAGGGATGGCTGAAGCCATAACCTGTGTAAGGGAATTACATACTTGTCACAAGACTCAAATAGATATTGCATTCTTAAAAGCTCTTTGCTGACTGATTGAAGAAAGGATCTTTCCTTTGGTTTGAATATTAGCGATTATTTCTGTTTTATTATAACAGAGAATGAAATATCAGTGCTCTGAACCTGGTATTACAAGCTATAACCAACAATGAGATGCTCACGTGAATAATAAAAAAAATCTCCCACATAGCAGGAAGTCTCTTGGACCCGGACAATGTGGTAAGCGGACTACTAGGGCCAAGTGCCAACCCTATTTTCTGAGCTGGCAAAACTTGCCAACTCGTATGGCATAACAAAGAGTGAGTAGCTTTTTTCCAAATGAATCCAGATCATTGCATTTATTTTCTAAATGGAAATTCACAGAGTACAACAAAAATTCAAAGAAAAATATGTCAGTGATGGGGGACGTGGAAAGTGCTGTTCTTCTCTATCTTCACATAAACTTAGTCTCATTTGCTGACCCAATCACTCTTCATTGTTCCTTTCACCAAAACAAAGCATTTATTCTGAATATTTCTTTCACTCAACATTCACCAAACGAAATGCAGTCTCTCTGAGGAAATTTTAACAAATTTCGCTTTTCCAAATTCATTGGGGGTATGAATAGAAGAAACAATTTTTATGAACAGTTTCTTTTTTTAAAAATCCCCAATGATTCGAATCGCATTCACAAAATTATTAGTACGAGTCCTCCACAATTTTCTAACATGGCTGAAAAGTGAGTTAATCGGGTGAAAAAATGATGCGGGAGGAATGGGTGTATTGCAAATCACATTTTTAGTGCAGCGTAACAGACCAATAAATGCTGTGAACAAACACTACGTGGGGATGAAGCACATCAGAAGCTCTGAATGCATCACACAAGCAAATGAGCAGTGCAAACAGAATTGTAGACATCCTGTTTGCTAGAGTAATAACGGAACAATGTCCCTTTTAGCACTCAATATGCAATGGTAAAATCAGTCCTGTGTAATGTAGCAGCAGAGTTATTCAATATTTGAGCTGTATTATTGTCAGCCAAAGATCAAGAATGCTGTTAACAGTCACTTGCTTGAACACATTTGAGGGATCATTTCATCATAAATTGACCGCAGTAGCTTTGGGCTCAAATGGAATAGTTTCTCATCTCTTTCATGGCTCTCTATCTGATAGACTTTATTTTGTTCTGTTATTATTGTTTCCATTCTTATAGGATAACTGTTCTTTATGTATTTCATACCAGTGAAATACCTTTTAGAAATTGTTGAATTATCTAATTTCTGTCTCTATTTTTGAGATGAGAAATCATCATAATTCATGGATTCATTAGGGCTATTATCCTCATCCTGGTTGTTTCTATGCTCACAACATTTCAGCTGTTGTAGCCTCAGGCCTTCTTCAGACCATCTCTTTCTTTAAAAAGTGACATTGAAACAAGATGGTCCAGTACAAGATACATCCGGGCAACGATGATAGAACGAGGAATGTCTACACCTGCAGATTGAATGATGGGCTTGACTTGGGATTTCAGAGCATTACCAAACATGACAAACATCTGAAGAAGGCCAGAGGTTACAATACCTGAAACATTGATAAGGACAATAGTCTGAATAGATCTATGTATAATGTATTATTATCTATTTAGAGATGGTATAAAACATAAAAAAACATCAATGCTCAGTGCTTTTCAAAAGAGTCATGGCAGTAATGATCCTCATTGAATGGGTGATTTGTTTTTGTAAAACTAGAATTATCAAGAAGTGCTTAGGTCGCATGATTGCAGCCAATAGAAATACAGAATTTTTATTTGAATAACTCATACATTCAAAAAGTATGAGAGGTGGAAAACTCTCTAGAAAAGAAATGAAAACATGAGTAGGTCTGGTTAGTTGCTCAATAGAAACTATTATATGACCAACGTCTTTTGGCACCATGTCATGTTGGGGGGTGATCAATTAAATAATTGGAAGGAAAAAAAAATGGATGATTAATAAATAGGTTGTCTCTCCTGCTTCTTGTTGGATCACAAAAAAGTCTGAATTTTTTTCTTTTTTTAAAGCGCAGAAGCTGCCAGAATAAACTATGAAACTAATTTAACATAAACAAACATAGGGTATTGATCCCCCGCCCTGCACAAAAAACTTAAGCGCATGGGTTGGGGAGATTTTCAAAAACAAAAAACTTTTCCTTGAAACATGAGAAGAGTAAACTTCCAAATTTTCATCCCTCTAGCTCCATTGGTGTGGCTGTGTACATGACTTATCAAACCCAGACAGGCAGACTCCCAGACCCACTTGAAAATTGAAGAAACCTACACTTACAATTTTGGTTTACAGTTTCTAATAATGGTTGACAGTATATAAATATAATGAATATATATATACCATTTCATACAACTACTAATGCAAATACAGCACTATAGCCTCCAAAAAATTCTTCATCAGATGATGATCTTAGGGTAAGGAGTGGTTTCCAGGCTTAACATGATTACCACTGACCCAGGATACCCCAACAATACCTCAATACCAATTGTCGGTTTTTCATCACTGAGTAAAAAAAACAGATCTCTATAGATGTAGCCTCTTTTTGAACTTATACATCTAGATGAGTGTGAATGTTGGAGATTCTCCTCTCAAATTTGAGCCATCTTATTCATCTACAAAGAATTCAAAGATGGCTACTGACTCGAGGAAACATTCATCAATCTTATAAAAGTTAAAGATTTAGGTTAATCAAATAAATATATTCCAATTTTTCTTTCTTACCAATGCTGATGGGTTCATTATTTTCCTTAATGAGAGACTGAAACGTGACTAGCCCAGGGCTGGCCCTAGCTACCAGCAACACAGGAAATAGCCCAGGGTGCCAGGTGATAGGGGCATCTCTTGTTTGTCTGAGATAGTAGGACTTTCCAACGGAAAAGTGGGAAAATGAATGAATTAAACAGAATAAAATCAGTCAAAATAAGAAAATTCCCTGATGCGAAGTCAGATTTCTAAGGAATATCTGATATTTAAATACTTTCTATGGTAAAACCAAGAGAAATAACTGGCAAAGGAAATTCTTATGAATACTCATTCCTAAGTATTTATTTTTCTCACTGTAAAACATAAATAAGTGAATAATACTATACTTTAAAGGGCACCAAAGTTCAAATTGTCCAGGCCATGCAGAACCCTAGAGCCGGCCCCAGACCAGCCACTATTTGTTTACTATGTCTCCTTGATTTCCTGAAAAGAGAGACCAGTAAATAAGGATTATCTTTGACTGATTTTCTGTTGAAAGATGGATTACCTGAAGAATTTCTGGTTAGCAGATTATCTTCATTGCATTTTCTTATAAACAAGGATAATCTGCAGAAATATTTCCTCATCAACAAAGATTATCTTTAGTGTGAGAACTAGATTGACAAATTTTTTAAGGATAGGAGAAAGGTTTTCTCAGATCATGAGATATTATTTCTGTTAATACCCATTTCAGGGGAAAAGAATTGTTTGAAACCAAAATAAGTTTCTCCAGTGTCAAGTTGATCTGGTTGGCTGGCTGGATATGAATAAAGTGTACAGGACGCAGGAGCCAGGGGGCTGAAAATTTAACCATTTACTCTATTTTGTGAAAATAGGTTTCTTCAGTTCCAAGTTGGACTGGCTGGCTGGCTGGCTGGCTGGCTGGCTGGCTGGATTAATATAATGTGTACAGGCTGCACCAATGGAGCCAGAGGGCTGAAAATTTAACCATTTACTCTCTATTTTGTCAAAATAGGTTTCTTCAGTTTCAAGTTGGCTTGGCTGGCTGGCTGGATATGTATAATGTTTACAGGCCGCACCAATGGAGCCAGAGGGCTGAATATTTTACCCCCTATTATGTCTAGTAAAAATGTTTTTTGTTGTTTTTCAACACCTCCCCAATAGGTTTTGGTGGAGAGTTCAATTTGCAATGTAAGTTTATGATAAACAGATCCAAGTTTCGATGAGCTATAATGCTGCAAGTGCAATATAGAATAATAAACAAATATCAATTGTATATTCAATATCGTACATCAACAACAGTCATTGAACCTTGGCTGGTCACTTAGGATTATTCATCTAACAACTCCAGTGAAAAATAGGTAATTTTGAAAATTTTTTGGTTAACAAACAGAATGTATTAAAGTAATTTTGACTGCATTCACCTATGGATTTATTTATGAGAAAGTCTCAAACTGCTGTACGTAAATATGAATTCATTAATAGAAAGTTTATTATCTCAGGGTTTTTAAATTTGTTTTCAATGATGGAAAGTGAAGAACAGAAAATTTGATTTCTAATTGCTTTTGATTAAACCTCTTATAACACACATGGGTAACCATAGGCCTGCAGGTAAAATCTGGCCCATAACAAAAATTTTTGAGGCCCACAACCAATCTAGGCATTAGTTCATCTTATCTAATTTTTCTCCGAAAATTAATTTCATAATTTACATAGTTAAAATACTATTTTTTTGCTGATTCAGGCTGTCATTGCAAAGTTTGAAGGTAAACGGTAATCTGAAAAAAATGATGATTTACAATACTTCATCTAATAGAAATATTAATTAGAATAATTGCTTTCATAAACAATTTTTTTTCATTTGGCCATTTTTTTAATGTTTTCAGCCGGAAACGTCTCCAACAATCTCACAACCAATCCTGGTGAGAATCTTTCCTCGACATCCTACAACTGTATGAGTAGTGGTACTGGTGATCTTTCCTAAAGCCTATTTACCCTAAATAATGACCAGTTGTTATTTTATCAATTGATTACTCATGTCCCCACTTCTAATCCTCTTACATGATCCACAAAAGGATTTTAATCCGCAACAGCAACTCATTAATTAGTCCTTTTTTTTCGGGATTATTACACTTAATCATTTAAATCTCCATTGCCCTTTTAGGGTTGGTTCTTTTATTCTAGGGACACAAATCCCGAACTGCAATTTCTGTTCGGAGGTAGTCTTTAATTAAGAGCTCATCAGTTTTTTTACCTGCAACAAACGTCGATAGGTACTACGAATGCCCAAATCACTTTCTTTCAAATCCTTTAATGCCTATATCAGTAAACTTTCTGCCCTGTTTGGGCTTTTTCAGACAAATTCACCTGAAGAAACCAAAACAGGGTAGAAAAATAAACGTGTTTGTGTAGCAAATCCTAACTCCATTATATATATATATATATATATATATATATATATATATATATATATATATATATATATATATATATATATAGAGAGAGAGAGAGAGAGAGAGAGAGAGAGAGAGAGAGAGAGAGAGAGAGAGCACTGCTCACCAGATGACCCTTAACTCCTACAACTGACAACTATTGAAAGTGTTCATAAGACAGAAAGGTAAAAGAGAATGGGAGAAAAAAGAGGTATATTTTTTTCTTAAATATTATTTGTTTCAATCAATTCTCAAAATGAAAAAAAAATGTGGTGTAAGAATGTGTTTGTAAATTTAAAAAGCTAAGACATTTTTTTTAACGAATCTCATAATAACACATTTGCATCATTATTCTTTTCTTTTTTCCAAAAATCAATCGTAAACCAATACATTCAACACGGTAATAAATTTTGACAAATGTTTGCAAATGCGGTGTAAACAACATTGCAGATTTTGAACAGAGTCCATTCTTTTTCTTGTTTTCATAATAGTCTGCAATCATTTGCTCAGACAAAGTCAACATTTAAATAGCCATAGCTAATATTGTTCTAACAGATAGTTCAAATCACAAGAAAATATTTGCACCCTATGGCCTGATCATAAGTAAAATAAATACTCATTCTGGAGGTTTATGTGTAAAATACTGTGTCCCCCTCCAACCTGATAGAAAAAATAGATTCCTAAAATTTACCTTGCTGTGTTTCAAAGGTTAAAAGTTACTTTTTTTTTCATTGGCCTATCCTACCTCAAAGGAAGTTAATCTATGCTGGATCGGAATCTGAACTCCTGTGTATAACCTATGAATGTCTATTTGGTTATTATATCTGTTTCAAGATGAGCTTTCCAAAGTAGGGCTCGACTGACTGTAGACTCACTGATTTCTCATCGTTGAATTCAGTATGATTTGTACTTTTTGAAGGAAAACAACTGACCACCAATATCATCATCATGTACAAGGCTGGTACGTTCTCGTCAGGTTTGCTTGATGTCTTTTGCTGCACAACACCAAATTAGAATGGTTTGGGGACATGAATACCTTCAGAAGGGAAATTAATCCTACAACTTAATACCTATCATCAGACTAAGCTTGCAGGAAAAATGGATTAAAATGAATACTTAAAAAAATATATATATATTCCCCATGTATATTTTCTCAATTGTTATTACCAGAACCAAATAACTTAGTTCAGTACTAAATTTGCCCATTTCTTGTCTTGAAAAGTACCAAATGGCAACCCCAATTCTAACTCATTCATCTTGGGCTGTATTGATATCAATCTCCAGTGTTTGATGAGCGGGTTGATGTGATCGAGAATTGTATAATTTAGGAAATTAAATGTCAGCTCTAAATCATTTGTTCATGAGCCTAGTTGTTGATCATCAACCATGTCTCCCACATAAAAGATGTTGAACAAACAATGGAAGAAAACTAAGGTTAGTTTATTTCTTATGTGTTCTTTTTATCCGAACACAGAAGGCACACACGCATATATTTTCTATATTCGGGAAGCTGAATGCAATCATTTGCTCAAAGTAAACTTTTAAATAGATCAGGGAATATTGTACTAACGGAAATTCTATTAGAAACCTTTTTCCAGAAATTAACCATTCTGAACCACAAAACATGAGTAAATGTATGCCTTGTACTGATCGCAATAAAATTTCATTATTCTTGTTTAAAGTTCTTATTTTTCACACTCATGACCAAGTTATTCAAATACTTATAAGCAGTTCTGTATTGCTCTCTCTCTTTTTCTCTCCCACCCACTCTTTTTATCTACATCTATATCTATATCTTTATCTACCTATCTATCTATCTCTCTCTCCATATATATATATACATATGTATATATATATATATATATATATATATATATGTATATGTATATACATCAATTCCATGATTGTGCGAGTCAAACAAATGGACCCCCAAAAATCAAGTTTACTGATAAAGGCATTACACAGCATCCTACCATGCCAGTCAGCCTCAAACGTATCCTCTAAAAAGCTAAATGTGGAGATAAAACCAGGTATTAATTACAAAAAGATGTTGCGAAGCTGCCAATAGAATTTTGTTTACAACTCAGATAAGAATTATTTTGTAAGAGAAGGAAATATTCCGGAAGCTATTCTCCGCAAAAAGTACCAATCAACATTGTCTGATGGTTGCACGGTCAGGAGCATCACAATAGATTTGGAACAATGTCTTACTATTGCACCTGAGATCACTGCCCAGTGACCTGATTTTGTGATCTGGTCAGTAAATACAGAAACAGTTTACGCTGTTGAATCAAAATAGTCCTTTTGCGAAAAATATCAAATGGGCACACATTAACGTAAGTTGGAAAAGTACGAAGGTCTGCAAGTGCAATGTCTAAGACATGTTCAGATGACCAATGTATTTCCTATCAAATTTGGATGCCAAGCTTTTATTTAGAACTCTACCTTGGCATACTAGATTAAACTCAGTTTGGCATCATCAGGCATAATCTGGCACTTACACACTGTGACAAAAAAAACAACATTGTGAGGTACTGCTGGGGAGCCCTGTGTTAGTGGTCATGATGCCTCAGCCCTGAGACTAAGCCTGACTCTAGAGTCATCATCTGATGCTCTGTTGGATGCACAGCTGCTGTTGCATGACTTTATCATATATAACATAATATATACATATATATGATACATATCATACATTTTTTGTATATATATATATATATATATATATATATATATATATATATATATATATATATATATATATATATATATATATGTATATGTACACATTTGCTAATGCACACATAAAAATAAATAATTTGAGGAGTAGACATAAAGGAAGGATTATTAACTCTGCTTTCTCTCTGATTATAGATCCCATAACATATCTTTCTTTTCTCTTGATGTCTGTCTATAATTTTGCATTTCTTTGGAACTCTTTACAAGAATCAAGATAAAACATTATTGATCCAAGTTAGCAAATTAAAAGAAACTTGCCGACCAATGTAGCCAGAAATAAAGCGTCCATGTCTCCTTAGTAGCCAGTAGAAGAGGACAGGTAGGGTTGGTCACTCACTAAAAACTGTCACTTTTCCCGGCAGCAAGCCATGTTGGGGGGGTGAGCAATCAAAAAATTGGAGGAAAAAAAAGACATGAGATCAATGAATAAGTTACTTCTCCTGCCTCATGTTGGGCAGTGAATTTTCAAAGAATACATGCGTGTACTCGGCTGGACACAAACTAAGGAATCGATCTGTTGTAAATTTACATTGTATATTACCATCCCTCAAAACTTATTTTGGAGGGTATTAGAGAAAAAAACAAGAAAACAAAAGCAAAGGTGTTTTTCTAGTCATAACAAGGAGTAAATTTTCAAATTTCCAGCCCTCTGGCTCCAATAGTGTGGCTTACCAGACCTAATTAGAAAACCAATCTACGAGGATGTTGACTATGTTAATGTTGACAGTTTTGGTTGACAATTTTTAATATAGGACATAAAGAAGAAAAAGGAGAAGAAGAAGAAGAAGAAGGAGAAAAAGAAGAAAAAGGAGAAGAAGAAGGAGAAAAAGAAGAAGAAGGAGAAGAAGAAAGAGAGAGGAAGAAGGAGAAAAAGAAGAAGGAGAAGAAAAAGGAGAAGGAGAAGAAGAAGGAGAAGAAGAAGAAGGAGAAGAAGAAGAAGGAGAAGAAGAAGGAGAAGATGAAGAAGAAAGAGAAGAGGAAGAACCCATTAAGAAGTGCTGTTCCTATTCCCCCACCAAAAAGTAAGGGATAGCACAATACTGCTATACCACTGAAAACAAAAAAGAAAAGAGATCAGAGAGAAATAAGATGAGAAAGTAAAAGAGACCGTACGACAGGAAACGCAGTAGAAGAAGAAAATCAGACACAAATTGACAAGGCCGAGGTTAGTGTAGTTGCGGTCATTATGGAAGGAAATGGGGAAGGCCTTTGTTCAGTGATGGCTGGTGTTGATGATGATGATGAGGATGATGTTTTGTTTCAAAATTTCTTTAAAAAAAATGGGTATCATCCCTGATATATTAGAAACCATCAACTAAAACTGTCACCAAACCAGCTGACATAGATTTATTCAGTTTTCAAGTAATTCTTGACAGTTGGCTATCAATCTATCCATTTATCCATAAATATATCTATATTGCACATACAGGCTACACTAATTGTGTTGGAGGATGGAAAATTTCAACATTCGCCCTTCATATTAAGAAAAAACTATTTTTTCGTTTTTTGAAAATTCACCCCAAAATAGGTTTTTAGAGGGGAACTTCACTTTACAATGCA
Organism: Thysanoteuthis rhombus; assembly: GCA_963457665.1. Taxonomy (NCBI): domain Eukaryota; kingdom Metazoa; phylum Mollusca; class Cephalopoda; order Oegopsida; family Thysanoteuthidae; genus Thysanoteuthis; species Thysanoteuthis major. Next base: position 47,595,892 of record OY735204.1, on the reverse strand, counting down.
AGTTCATGCTAAATTGGTTCCTTAGTTTGTGTTCACACTTGTGTTTTGAAAATTCAGTCTTTTTAGTGATCCGGCAAAAGGTGAGAGAAGTAACTTATTCTTTGAACATCCGTTTCTTCCAATTTTTTGATTGACCATCCCCAATGTGGCCTGCCAAAAAGATGTTGGTCATGTGCTGGTTTCTACAGAGTGACAAACCAGACCTGTCTTTATGAATAGATTCATAAATCAAACTCAGTCGTTGATTCCTATGGCAAGCACCTTTATCTCGGATAGATTACTGCTACACTCAATTTGCAAAATATATGCTGCAGCCCAAACTCGGTACCATCAAACCTCAGTGTGTGTGTGTGTGCGTGTATGTTTGTATGTATGTGTGTATATATGTATGCATGTGTGTGTATGTATGGGTGTGTGTGTGTGTTTGTGTATATGTGTGTGTGTGTGTGTGTGTGTGAATGTATGTGTGTGTGTGTGTGTGTGTCTAGCTTTATGCAGCTATAATGATAACCGACTGCAACGTAACCACAGAGATAGCACATTCTCTCCCACTTTTTTTTCTTCTCCTTTTTTTTTTTCTTTTAGCCTTTTACCTCTTGGTCCTTTTTATCCTTCTGTTTGTACAGCTTTGTTTTTTTGCCAACTCATTCCAAGCTTTTAACTGTTTTTTTTTTTGTAACATCTCCCAAGTAAGTCAAAATTGAAATAAGATATTACTTAAATTCTTTGTATATGATCTTAAAATATGCTCTGATGATTATTAAAAAAGGATGTTATACTTCAATAGGTGGAGGCTTTTCCCTTAGGTGTAGCTGGGGGTGGGATTTGAAAATGCCACCTCAGTCCCAGGGGACCCATCCCCCAGGGGCTGAGGTGGCATTTTCAAGAAACTTTATCAACAGTAGAAATCTACTGCATTTCTACTGACATTATAAAATAACGAGGAAAATATTTGTAAATACATGAATTGCATAAATAATTAATAATTCAGTCTTGAGAGTTGTTTTTCACCAATTAAGTAATACTGCGAATTGCAAATTTTCATTTTTCATCAAATCTTACTAAATGTTGGGTGGAGTTCTTCAAGGAGCCAAGGACTTCAAATCCATATCTACACAGCTAGTGTGTGTATGTGTGTGTGTGTGTGTGTGTGTACGGGTGAGTGAGTAGAATTTTTTGTATTTTTGGCAGCAGACCTTCTTTTATATTTCCTTAAACAAATCGCAGTAATAACATCTTATTCATTCTCTCTAAATATCTAATGGCTTCCTTGGTTTGCTTTGACAAGTGAACTTTTAAATGAACTTACAACATGTATTCTTCTCAAGTTCCAAAGGACAATTTATTTTTTCATTTTTTTAACTTTCCATTCATGTTATTCCTGAAATATCCATTCCCAGAGGGCTTAATTCCCTCAGGTACCCCACTTCTTCCAACATTCAGTGCAGTGGTTCCGCATAATGGTCTACAAAGCTATTACTGGGGGTATGCAGACAACTTTTTAAAAAAAACCCAGTAAAGTTGTTGGATAGGTAGACCTTTCAAAAGTCTGGAGTTTATATGAAAAATTCCGGAAGCTTTTGGGCCCCCCACTCCAATGAAGGTTGGGGGGGGGGGGTAATTTACCCCACCCCCTCCCCAGCACCTCGGATTTATCCTCACTTCATCTATTCATTCGTGGTGTTTGTTCTGTTTTACCTATTTCAACATGACAACCAGAATTTAAAAACAAACAATCAGGGGGACTGCACTAATAATTAAAATGAGCAAAAATAGATTAAAAGAAAACAAAGAGAGTGGCTACAAAAATTTAAACTGAGGAATTTGTTTCTCAAAATGTTTGGTTAAGGAACGATTTAATTGAATACTTAACATGCCAAGCCAAACAAAGAGAGGTATAAAAATAAATTGAAAATGCATTTTTTAATGAAATATCAAACACAAAAAGGAATTCCTTATCATGCAATTTTTATAAAGTCGTCTGTATTTCCTACTAAAAAATCATCATCATCTTCAATAGAATTCTATGAAAAATTATTTATTTGCAAGCATTACAAAGCCAATTCAAAAGAATTATTTCATATTAGATATATAACTCTCAATGATAATGAATACAATAATAATGAATAATATAAAATGAATATACAAACAGGGCCAGCCTTAGGAGCTGCAGGGCCCAATTAAAAACATTTTTGTAGGGTGCCTGGTTAACAGTCAAGATTTGAAGCATCTAAATTTATAAACTTTTTAGTTCCATGGTACAATAGAAAGCAATCAAAATGCGTGCCCCAAAATTTCACAGAAACAATTTTTCACGCTCTTCTGTAATAGGTAAACATTGTTTAATTCAAGTACAAAAAAGAAATTCAAAATATAAACAGTGTAAACAAACACTGTTGAATCTTTGAGAATTCAGAAGAAAATTGATGTTGTTGTTCTCTGGAAATTATCTTGTTCATCTGCAATGCGATTTTTGTGTATTTGACAAGACTGGAATATCCTCCATTGCGGAGCCCCCTCAGACATAAGACCCAATTGAGAGCAATTGGTCCAATTGGCTTAAAACTAGCCCCATACACGAACAATGAAATTAAATCTTCTGGAAAAAAGAAACTAACAATTTTGAAGTTGTTTTAAGGTTCTAAGATTAAATACAGTATATCCTTGATTTAATGAATCCCTATATAACAACTTTCGGATTCTACAGACCTTTTCTCATAAATATTAGAAATCATCGACCAAAGATAGGTTTATGGAGTTTTTAAGTGATTCTAGCCGCTTGGCTATCTATCTATCTATCTATCTATCTATCTATCTATCTATCATGTCATGTATTCAGGCTGCAACAATGAACCTATAGGGCTGAAAATTCAGAAATTTACACTTTATTATAAGCAAAAAAAATTTTTTGTTTCTTTTTTAAAAATTTCACCCTCAAAATAAGTTTTTGGTGGATGGTTCAATTTACATTGTAATTGTATGCTAAATTGGTCCTTTAGTTTGTATCCGGCAGTGTTCATGCTTGATTTTGAAAATTCAGACATTCTTAGTGATCACTGCCCAAACAAAAGGCAAGAGAAATAATTAATTCACTGATCACCCTTTTTTTCCAATTTTTTTTCATTGATCATCCCCAATAAGGCATGCTGCCAAAAGATGTTGGTCATGTGGCGGTTTTGAGTGATCAACCAGACCTGTTTACTGTAATAAGTTGGCAAGAGCAGGCTGATCAATTAGAGTGCGAGTCTAAAAGAAGAGATGATTAGTCACAATAAATACTGATTACAAAAACATTTGTCTCTATCCATCCAATCAAAGACTTTATGAAGATGAAAGAAAAATTTTAATGATATTTTGTCTATTTCAAACAGTGCACAATTCTTGTCTGCATCATTTGTCAGCGAAGTAATACCCACACCAAATCACACCAACAAGAGCAGCTATTGCCATTATTACCACCACCACCACCACTACCACCACGTTGATGCGGATAATATTATCAATAATAATAATGAATAATAATAATAATAATAATAATATGTCGACAAAAATGGGGACAAATTCAAAATTTATAAATGATGAGGTAAGAATGAATTTAAACCAAAATTCTGAACAAAATGCAAGACAAAAGGATGTTGAGATCCAAACAGAATGAAAAAAAACCTTGGTCCCAACCCTAGAAGAATCAATGCAAGATGAGCAGAAGCCTGGTAAATTGTAAGGTTTTGGAAAAGTAGGAGAGTCAAGTGAACATGTCAGTTGGCTCTCACAGTACATTGGAATGAATAAAATGGTGGAGCTCAACGACCTCATCCAAGCTGGTGCAAAAAAAGTTACAGACATCTTCATGACACAGGACAAAACCTCAAAGAACAGGAACAAAAAACCAGCTTTGGAAATGAGATTATTGAAACAGATCTCCCAACTGAAAGAGACAAAGAATTACTGAAAAAACATATTACACATAAACAAACCACAAGTCAGACCATGGGACACATGCAAGTCAAGATTAAAATGGATATCTACTGCAGTAGAGGAAATGCACCAAAGAAGATTTGCCAAAGATGCAAGACGAAAGAGATATTAACAAAGAACTGCCCAATACACACAGAATAGCACATTTTGAAACAATGAAAGAAAATTTTACCAAGACCTGAATGGAGAAAGAGGAAGGAACATAAAATTAGATGCCTGAGATGCAGAGAACTTCTGGAACAACATCAAAATAGACAAAACAAATCACCAGAATGCTTAGATAATATTAAAAAAGTACTCTGAGACATGGAGGAGGGAGAAAGAATAGAATTGAACACAAACACTCCAAAAAAATACTTTCCAAAAAATAGCCAAGTGGAATGCACCAGGACCTGACGATATCCATGGATATTGATGTAAGAAATTCATCACATTACAAGATAGTCAGATCTATTAACTTTAAGATTGCGTACATACAGGCAAGGTCCCAGAGTGGATGACCAGAGGCAGAATAACCCTCATCTAAAAGGACACTGATGAAAAGAAATTGGGCAAACAACTATAGATCTATCACATGCCTACCACTGATGTGGAAAATTTTGACAGGACAGATAGTAGAGAGAAAATACATTTTCATAGAAAGAAAAGGACTCTTACCAAGAGAACAGAAAGGATGCAAAAAAGGAGCCAAAGGACTGAATAATTTGCTTTACATCGACCAGATGATTCTGACAAGTAAGGAAGAGAACGAGGAATGTTACAATGGTATGGATTGATAACAAAAAGCATATGACAATATCCCACAGAGGTTGGATTCTTGAATGCTTCAGAATATTCAAGATTAGTCAATCAATAGCCAACTCTATGAAAAACTGAAAAGTGGACTTGACAGCTGCAGGAGAAAACTTAGCTGAAGTGAGTATAAAAAAAGGGATTCTTCAGGGGGACTCTCTAAATCTTAAAAAACAGCAAAGGATACCTTTTTTCTGAAACAAAAGGAAAAGTCCACCACTTCCTGTACATGGATGACAATATTACTATTTGCAAAGAACAGAGAAGGATTCAAAATACTGCTCAACAGAGTTAAAGAATATGGCAATATCGGAATGGAATTTTGAATAGAAAAATGAGCATTATTGATAATGCACCAGGGAAGGCTAATGGCAGTGGAAGGAATAAATTTACTGGACCACAAAACTATTGGAGCATTGACCACTCAAGACCGATTGCAGAAATTTGATAAAAGGGATGAACACATAGGTAATAGCAGTAATATGATACACAGGACCATTTCAAAGATGATCAAAGGGTGATTTCCAATTAATGGACTGGCAAACTAGGAAGCTTATGATGATGCACATGGCCTTACACCCAAGATATGACACAGGTAGATTATATGTGAAAAGAAAAGAAGGCTGTGTCCAAATGGCCAAAACAGAATTGAAAACGCATGCAGTGAAAATAGTATGAAAAGTGCTCAAATCAACAAGCAATAATAAGTAAGAACCAGTAATAATGGAATCAAGGAAAGAAAAATGTGGAAAAAAAGATTCCATGAGAATTAAGAGACAGATAAAAGATATCGGGAATGAAAGATCATGGACATGGCTGTGAAAAGGACACTCGAAGAAAGAAAGAGAATCCTTCATTATAACCCAAAACAAATGTATCAGGACAAAATATCTCAAGGCTAAGATCAACAGATCCCACAAAAACAACAAATACCACCTCTGTGAAGAAAGGGATGAGTTAATAAATCACAAAATCAATGAATGTAACAAATTAGCATAGAAGGAGTACAATAATAGGCATGACAGGGCAGCAACAGTCATAATCTGGGAACTATACAAACGACTAAGATTTGGCCATGTAGACAAATGGTACCAGTGCAAACCAGAGACCATGCTGGAAAATAGAAACCATAGATCACTCTGGGATTTCAATATCCAAACCACCCATCCTATCCAAGAGAGAAAACCAGATCTAGTAGTTGTGCACAAGGAGAAGAGAACCTGCCAAATGATAGATGTGGCTGTGTCTTTAGACCAGAGTGAATATAAAAAGAGAGTAAAAAACTGAAAAAATACCAGGACTTGGCAAGGGAGCTGAGAAAGGTGTGATACATGAAGGTTTGGGTAGTGCCAATGGTATTAAATGTATTTGGAACAGTACCAATGACATTGAAGATTGGAGGAGTTGAAGGAAGGGTTGAGACTATGCAAACCACAGTTTTACTGGGACCTGCAAGAATGCTGAGGAAGGTACTGGATATAAGAGACTAACAATCTCTTTAGCAATGCTTGAAACAGCTAAGGAAGAACATGGAATGTGTTAGAAAAGTGGATGAAGGTTGAGACAGTACAAACCAAAGCACTACAGTGATATATGAGGATGCTCAAAAGAGGGATGGAGACCTGGGGAGACTTATGGTAGGAAAGAGCAAACCGCAGCACTGCTGTAGTCTGTGGAAATGCTGAGAATAAGTCTGAGGATTTCAGAAAATTATTTCGCTCAGTCTCCAGAAATGACCACTGGACATCTGGTGAGAATATGCAGATGCAAGAAGAAGATGATGAAGAAGAAGAAGAGTTAAAACTATCCAGACAACTGCACTATTGAAGTCAGCTACAATGCTGAGGAAACTTCTGGAGTATTGATGAGACTTGCTGTCACTTGAAAATTGTGTACAAATAATGATTTCAAGGGAAATAAAATCTTTAGTCATTCTTGAAGGTTTTTTCTTTATATTATACATTCATCTATTTCAGCAACATTCCAAGAGTTATTTTCTTTTAAAACATGGGAAAATGAAGTCCTTGTACTTTTCTCTTCTTTGAAGGGATGAAAGATCAAATGAATTTATACCAAGGCCATTCACAAGGCCAATTATTGCATTTTATTTCCCAGCCAGTCGAACAATCTTTTTCCATGCATAACAACTTCTTGAGAACCATGTACCAAAGGAAAAAAACAATCTTCTTTAATTTCTTTGTAAACATTCATCAATATGGCTTTTGTAATCCAATATCGTTTTCAGATTTAGCTATAATCTTTGTTGGGAACTTTTGTCAAACCTATTTTTATTTAAAAAATCTCAAAATGATATAAAGACAGAACAAAAAAAGAGCCAACTTGCAACAAAAGAGTGTGTGAAGGATCATGTCTGGTATAGTATCCATAATAAAATACACTTTTATACTCTTTAAAAACAAGTCAATGTAGTAACTGTTTTTCTTCAAGCCAGTGTAGTATGTTAGTCTGGATCAACCCAGGTCAAATGATCAAAACACTTCATCCACCAAAAATTCAGGCAAGAACAGCATAACATCTTCTGACTAGTCAGTGTTCTCTACGACAAATTTTTTATTAGTCTGTTCTTTAAATTTAATTTCTCTATTTGCTTTTTCCTACAACTTACTCAAGATGTCAGTCTAGGGCAGTGAGTAAACAGCTCAGATTGGAAATAAAGAATAAAGAATGAGCTGTAGGCATTCCTTTTACCTTAGGAAGCTGTCTTTGTATGCCACTATTCTTACTATCTTTGTCATTAGAGCTCTTATAATGGGCAAAAACCCATTCTTCATCCTTCCTCTATCATCTGGTGCCATATTTGTTATTGTTTTTATGTGCACAAGTCAGTGTTCTGTTATTTCAACAGTTATTCATCAGTAATTCCTTTTCAATATTGCACAACTTTCAAAAGTATCTATTTTTTTCATGATTTGTTAAATTTGAAGAAATTAGAAATAGTGTGATGCCTGATGTTCTGTAGCATAAAGATCATGTTACAAGTAATATCTTGCTGAAATATCAAAATATGTGTATAAAAATGTATGTGAAAAAAACAGACAATTTTCTTAACAATTTATAGAGCTGAACATGACATCATTTCCTCAATATCTCATATTTCTCGTATTTATTTCATAGTCGGGTGCATTTATGAAAAAATCTACCTTACTCCCGCAAAATTGTTAAATAAAGGTTTCTCCATGTCATTTTTGTGGTGTCAGGTGAGCTGAATACAATAACACACTAAAAGTCTACCATAGTTTGACCATTGAAAAGCTATCATTTTCAAGATGGTGGCCAAATTTTTAGAATGCTAATTACTTGTTCATTATTTATCCTGGACAAGTTTTTCCAACATCTTTTTACAGTATCAAGTGTGTTTGATAACATATAAAAAACCTACCACAGTCTGACCACTGGAAAGGTAAAAATTGCAAGATGGCATCCAAGTAGACTGCCAAATTAGTTGGATACATTTATTAGAAAATCCACCCACCCTCCTAAAAATCGCAGAAAGGTTTCCCAAAGTTTTTTTAGTATCTGCTGTGCTCAATGACATACTAAAGTCCATCACAGTCTGGTTGCTCAATAGCTGTAATTTTCAAGATGGCCTCTCAGTGTAAAATTTCAACAAGATGCGCAAAATGGCCAATAAATCTTTAAAATGCCCATCACTTGTTCATCATTTGACAAGTTTTCCTAACATTTTTTCTTTGCACTTAGTGTGCCCAAGACCATGAAAAGTCTCTCACATTCTAACCGGAGGAAAGGTACAATTTTAGAGATGTCACCCGAGGTGGCTGCCTAATTCCCATTACTCCTTCATTATTCATCGTGGACAGATTTTTAACAATGTTTTTTCTTTGTAGCATCAAGTGTACGCAATAACACATCAAAAGTCTACCACAGTTTGACCACTGGAAAAGTATGATTAACAAGATGGCTGCCAAATCCTGCAGAGGCCCATTACTCATTCATAATTCATCCTAGACAAATTTTTCCCATGGTTTCTGTGATATCAGGTGTGCTTGATGATGTATTTTTCCTGATTGTCACAAAATGGACATCATCTTCCAACTGTTCTTCCAATTTTCCCTTAAGGTACCAATTTCCAACTGATATGGAATCTGTATTTGACAGAAATTCCTTCATTTTATCTAGTAAATGTGAAATTGTCAAGTGTACTTGTAATCGTAATCAACACTTTACTTTGATTTAAACATGCTGATTGGATTCCTACATGTCTGAAACACGGGATTAAACACTAAAATTACTTTTCTAGAATGATGAATAAGTAATGGGTATTTAATGATTTAGCAACCATCTTCGACACCATCTTGAAAATTATATCTTCCTAGTGGATAGACTAGACCGACTTTTGATGTGTTTTTGAGCCCACTCAATACTTGAAAAACTTAGCTAAGATGAATAATGAATGGGTAATAAGAATCTTAAGAATTTGGCGGCCATCTTGGACGCCATCTTAAAGAGTACATTTTTTCTATAATGAGACAGCAGTAGACTTTTGATATATTACTGATCACATTATATGATGCAAAAATCGTGGGAAAAGTTGTTTAAGATGAATAATAAATGAGTAATTTGCATTTGAAGGATTCTGTGGCCATCTTGAAAATAATACCTTTCCTGTGGTCAGACTGTGATGGACTTTTGATATGTTATTGAATGTACTTGATATCCCCCAAAACGTTGGAAAAACTTATTTTGGATGAAGAATGAATGAATAATGGGTATTTTGAGGATTTTGTAGCCATATTGGACGTTATCTCAGAAGTTGAATCTTCCCTGTAGTCAGACTTTTAGTACGTCATTGAGCATACTAGATACCATTAGGAAAATTTTTTTTAGTAATCTTTTTTGGAAGGGGTGATTTTTTTTTCTTTAAATGCACCCACTATGTGACAGATATGACAATCACTGCATATGATGACATCATAAATTCTAGTCCATAAATTGTTGAAAGAATTGACAACACATTTTATACAGATTCTTTGATATTTCACTGAGATATTGCTTTTAACATGATCTTCATGATGGAGGAAAATTTTGGACACAAACCTGTACACCTAAACTGTCAACATCAACATAAGTTTCTTCAGTCTTCAAGTTGGTCTGGCTGGCTATCTATGTATGTTAGTATGTATCATGCTTACTGGCTGCACCAAAGGTACTAGAAAGCTGAAAATTTAAACATTTACTCTTTATCCTGGGTAGAAAAAACATTTTTTTTTTCAAATTCCCTCTCAAGATATTTTTGTGGGTGTTCAGTTTAGATTGTAATGTTATCCTAAACTGTTCCCTAGTATTTTGTGTCTGGCAGTGTTTAAGCTTGCTCTATGAAAATTAGGACTTTTTAATGATCATAGCCAAAAAAAAAGGCGAGAGAAGTAATTTATTCATTCACTTATTCATTTTTTTTATTTATCACCCCTAACAAGGCATTCTGCCAAAAGACATTGGTCATCTGACAGTTTCTGTTGAGTGACCAACAACACCCATTTTACTAATTTTTAAATGTTTCTAATCATCCAGACAATAGCATGAATAAAATCAGCAAGATTAATCAAGTAAAAATCAACAAGAAAACTACTGGTGAATTGGAAAGATTTGCTATCACTTGATCTCTAGCGGAAGTCACCAGTTACTCCTCGTGTAGAGTGCAAATATTTGTTTTTAAGAAAAACAATCTTTGGTCATTCTTCAAGGTTTTTCTCCGTGTAATGTATTCATGTCTTTCAATAACATTTCAAGTGTTATTTTTTTATAACATGGGAAAATTATGTCCTTGCGCTTTTTTCTCTCCTTTGTGGAGATGAAAGATCAAACAAATTTCAACCAAGGACATTCATGCGACAATTCATACATATTATTTCCCAGCCTGTAAAACGATTTTTTACCATGCCTGACAAGATTAAAGCTCTACTTATGTTTTTTTCACACTTATCATTAAGTACTCCTTATACAACAGAACTTTTGAATATAGATCCAGAAACAGGATGAGGAAGAAGACGCATCTTACTTAAATTTAAATCTAGTCTGTTTGACAAAGTGTTCTCCATCTCTTCTTCCTTCATAAGCTTTATTGAACACGAATTCAGAGAGCATTGGGAGAATATCAATAAATGGATTTGTTTTCAGAATTCAATGCTTCTCCCAAACAGAAGCCTCTGAAAGGGATTTCACAAGGTGATGCAAAGCTGTTTTCCCCCTCCCACCCCCCACGCACTGCACAAACACCCACGTCCATTAACCATCCTGCTTTCCTCTGCTATAACCCTTTCAGCTCGCCATACTATATTTGCTCTCTGGTTCATGATTGAGTCATCGTATTTTATTAATGGACATATCATATCGACATAGAAGTTTCGATACACAACTCTAACCCAGGAAATGTCGGATCCCTCTCAATTCACTGGGCCCTGATGTGATGCACCCAATGCACCCACCCCCTTTTCAAAGGCCCTGTTGCCAAACTCTAACTGCTTATTGGCTGAATTATCTGAATAGTCTTGACCTCCGTTTGTTTTGACCGCTTTCGATCCATGACACGTATGCATGAGATCATAGTTGCACCTGCAGAGCACGTGCTGATATTACTTCCTTGCTTCAATGCGCAGTACAGATGTCAGTCTATGATAATTTTTTTAACGCTTTTCCAATATTTTGTCGCAGGCATTTGATTACAATACGGTTATGTTAAGAATCCAGTAGAAACAGCACATGCCTAAAGGGTCATGGAAGAGAGGTCTCTGAAGGAGAAGACCAGATGCTAGAAGATTTTTTTTAGAATAAACATAATGCAGTCAGATAGGAAAGGGATGACCGACTTATATATATTTATATATATATATATATATATATATATATATATATATATATATATATATTCCAAGTGAGACTGAATGTACAATCTTTAATGAACTATTGAAAAAATTTTTACTCACTTATGGTATTGAGCACTTTTTTGAATAAAGATTTACTTGATATATATATATATATATATACACATGCTTGTTGTATATTTATTCTTGTTTATATATATATATATATATATATATATATACCAAGGTACGAATTAGTAATTCAATGTCCAATGTGAAGTGGGTTTTTTTCATAAAATGCTCAATACATTCAACATCAAATTGAGATGAAATAGAGCTTTAAATATGGTAAAATAACAGAATTGCCTCACAAATATGTTTATGTTTCTGCCCTTTTAGAGCTTATTCTTTGATATACTTGGATCCCTATTTAATGTGATAGGGGGTCTTTTCTTCAGGACTGATAACCTTTGTCTTAATCAATTTACATATCTTTTTCTTTTGTCTTTTTTTTCTTGTTTAGTTATCGATCTATATTTGTATTTTATCTTCCATAGGGGAAGTGGATTCCTGGCCCATTGTTATAAATTACTTGGAATGATTTAGACACTTCCTTATCAGTGTGTTGTTAATACATCAGCTTTTTGTGGTAGGTTTGTTTTTCCAGGAAATATATCTTATTACTTTAATCTGCTTCCCCAGTATTAGGGTTTTCTTCAACATGACCTTAGTTGTTTATGTCTAATTCTCTTGATATTCTTGGTGTGTTTGCATCGATATATCTAAGATAATTATAAGAAGGTGATCAAGTTGTGTTTAAAGTGGCTGGAGGAATAATAACTACTAATTATGTTGATAGTAATATTGCTACAACTAGAACTACTACCAATGATGATAATAATAATAATAAGAAGAAGATAGCTATGATGGTTGATTTTTATGTACCTGTAAGTAGGGTGTTAACTTATGCTTTTAATAGAAATTCAGATTTGTGCTGGCACAGCTACTTCATTTTTTTCTATTTAGTAAGACAGTTTTATTAATAATGGTGAGAATCTCTAATTTCTCATTTGGTGCATAGGTAGGTTTCAATGTTCTGGTATGTATGTGTTTGTTTCAATATTTTGTATCTTACTGTGGGTGGGAAATGTCTTTTAGGTCTCAGTAATGTCTGGATAGTGATGTATTGATTCTGTATTTATTGTTTGTAAAGAATGACTAATCTTTATTTGAAAGGTGTTTTTGATGATCCTATAAAATATTTTGCTTCTAAGGGTTTCTCTAGGGTTGATTTATATATATAGATATAGATATATATTATTGTGTCATCCACAGGCAGCTGTTTCGATGTATTACATCTCTTCAGTGTGGCTATAGACTTTCCATTATCCCATCCAGTACCGCGAAGCAGAATTGAAACTTTCACTTCAGACCCGTAGGCTGATATCCTACCTCTGGACTACGGAACTAGACAGAACTAAAATGAGGCTGAATTTAAGCGATATATCTTAAATTACACAGAAATTCCTCATCCACCAGAGTGCTCAATTCCTATGGAAGAGCATTGCATAAGCTTACAGCGGATGAGTTACCTCACTTAAAGAGTGCTCAACCCTGAATAGAGAAGCATTATTATATGTATATATATATGTATATATATATATATTTATATATCTATATATTTCTATATATTTATAATACATGTACATATATATATATATATATATATATATATATATATATATATATTTTTGTGTATATATGTATTTATGTATGTATATATATCTATGCATACATATATATATTAATATAAATATATGTATGTATTTATAAATATATATACACATATATTCATATATATATATTTATTTATTATATATATATATATATATATATATATATATATATATATATATATATATATATATATATATGTATATATATACACACGTTTGTTCTTAGTGTATTTGTTTGAGTTACCCAGTTTAGCTTCATAGCTACATTGTAAACAATAATACCTTTGAGAGAGTTTTGTCAAAAAACTAACAAATTTCCAGAGGGTCTTAGAGAATAATGGTTACAAAGCACTTAGATAAAATCATATAAAGATTTTGCAAAAAAAAATCAAAAAAGAATATCTGAACTGATATCCAATATCTAAAAGTGATTACTTATATCTATATACAACAGAAATATCCAAATTTAGATACAAAATATCCAATTTGGCAGCACGCACATGTGCAAACACGGTTAGTGTGCCTGCTAGATCTAAAAAGAATGTTATATAACAAGCATTCATTGTGTCTGGCAACCCTTGTTCAAACATAACAAAGGTAGGGCTAGAGGGGGCCATAGCACTTATCAACTGGACAATTGAAATAAGTGGTCAACATGAAATATCTTTATTATTATTTGTGACGAGTTTCTTCACCTTCATCCTAATTTTTAGTTGCTTTTTTATCACAACTTTGAATTGTCCCCGTGGCTGAATCTTTAAAAGCAGCTGGTTGTATATTGAAACCCCTCCTGGCTAGGGAGTGTGAGTTTGATTCTCGCCATGGGCTTGCTCTTTATTCTTCGATTATGCTGTTTCATCGTTGCTCTGGGATTACAGTCCAATTCAAAGTTGTAATAAAAAGCAACTGAAAATTAGGATGAAGGTAAAAAAATAAACTAGTCAAAATCAATAATTATGCTGATTTTACTTCATCCAAGAATGAAATTTGAAAAGTTAACAAAATATTTTCCTGAGGAAATAAATTTCAACCAATGGGATAATGAGAGAGAGAGAGACAGAGACAAAAACAGAGGGAGAGAGAAAGAGAGAGAGAGAGAGAGAGAGAGAGAGAGAGAGAAACAAAACAAAACCCCAAAAAAAACCCTTGTTAAGAAGATCTATCTTTATTGGCAGGAAAAAATAACTCATATTACATCTATATTTTAATCTTTAATCTTTTGCATTTGCCAAAAATATTCACTCAAAATGAAAGCAAAAACTTGAAAACACGTAATTCACTTTACAAATTTGATTCTTTATTGTTTAAAAGGAAGAGGAAATTTTGAGGAAAAAAATTAAAAAACAAATTAAATGGACAAAAATTGTAGGAATATTTCACTTGAGTGTCGATGCAATGGAATAGTACTAAAAGAATGCATTCTCTTAAAACATAAACATGGCTTTTTTTTTAAATACTTGCTGGAAAATATTATTCTTCCAACTGAAGATGAGACTGCTATTTTAAAACTGTATTGGGAATTATAATTACAAATTCTCAGTCACATTTGGTAATTAACCATCTTAGTTTAGTTGGTAAAAATTTCAAAGAAATAACCTTCTCTACTTTTTGATTTGTAGAATATTTTACTTGAGTACTACCTGCTCAAGCCATTGTGAATTTCATCTCTCACTCTTGGAGGAACCAAAAAGTGATTTGCCAGGACACTAGGGGTGCATCTCCCAAACACCGCTTCTCTATTGGGCTCGAATGGGGAATTTCAGGGCATTTCCTGATGCTTGTATTTATTCCCGAAATGCAATTAATTCTACATAAGTATAAAAAAAAAATGATTTTGTTCAGCAATGCACTAGTAATCTCTATTTTTGATAGCTCAGCTGTTCAGTCTAATATACATTGGGCCAGCAATTATTTACTTCCTGTTTTTAGGTTCAGGGCTTGTAACATCCTGCCCCATTGACTGGTTTAGGGGGTGAGGATGTTGAAGTGATCTCTTTCATCAACCAATGACTGACATCACGTTCCAAGCCGTGATTCTTCCTCAGCTTGTGATGGACCATTCGCTGGATATAATTAAACAGCCATTTTAATCATAAATATAACCATAACCATGTTCATAACCTCTTTTTAAAGGAATACCTACAAGAATTTATGCAGCATGATAGATTTGATGATAATGCATTAAAGATTAAGGTATTCATATGAATATCTTCTTCAACTTTACTACTAAAATGAAATTAATTTCTATGTTGTCAAACTCCAGCCCAAATTGGAGGCTGAAGAAGAAGAAGAAGAAGACCAAAAACATCAAGAACAATCCTCACCTAATTTAGGGAAGTAAACTCTCCACTGCTTGTCAGTCTTATCATGTTAAATCAAACCAATATATAAAATCAACATTTCCCTATCATGATTTGAAATCACAACCAAGTGATTGGTAGGTGACTCTCTTTTCAACTGAGGCAAACTGACAAGTCTAACATATCTAAGAAAATTTATGTTATAATTTTTTTATCTATTATACATACAATTCAAAAGTTGCTATAATCATCTTCTATCGGAATAGAAATAAGAGTGGAATTTGTCTTTCCTAGTTTCCTTAACTTTCCTTCAATCATGATGGTTTACAATTAAACATCCTCCCCATGAGACTGCTTTACGAAGTGAGAATGTCATATCTTCTGTCAAGAACTTGAAGCATTAATTAACTATGATGGTCATTTCATTTGATTAGTCTTATGTACTGAGATGGCGTCTTAATTGAAAGCTAAATGTTATAAACATAACTTATGGGCATTTTTTCTTGTTAGAAACCATCAAACAGAACTTTCAGCATAGGTTTCTCCAGTTTTTAAATGACTCTGGCTGACTAGCTATCTATCTACCTCTATCTCAGGCCACACCAATGGAGCTGCAGGGCTGAAGATTTGAAAATATACTCCTTATAATATCTGAATAAAAAAAGTTTATTTTGTTTTTTGCCCCTCCCATGAGTTTTTAGCAGAGGATCCAATTTACAATGTAAGTTTATGCTAAATTAGTCCCTTGATTTGTGCTCAGCAGCAAGCAATCACACTTGTTTTTTTTGTTTTTGATAATGATCACCACCTATCAAAAGCCCAGAGAAGTAACTTATTCATTGATTGGATCACCCCCTTTCTCAATTTTTAATTGTATTGATAACCTCCAACATGGTATGCTGTCAAAAGATGTTGGTCACATATTGGTTTCTATTGAGTGACTAACCAGGCCTGTTTCTTGTATACTCTTCAGTTTAACAAATAAACTTTTTTGATTTTTCACATGTCACAAAATCACTGACATGGATATTGTTTCTATCATTTGCCAATCAAACTTAACACAAACAGAAAATATACTCCTGTAAATGGTATGTATAATTATGGATAATCTTGACCTATGATCTATTTTGAAAGTTTTTTTATCGAACCCCAGTCCAAGCCAGAGGCTAGAGTTGACTTTGTTCTCTCCCAACCCGTAACAACAAGAACAAGAACAAGAACAATAGTAATCTGATTTAAGGGAGTTTGTCTACCCTGTCATGTTGAACATATCCAATATATAAAGTTGACATTTCCCCACCATGATTTGTAATCAGAATCAAGGGATCGGCAGATGGCTATCCTTCTGACTGAGCCAAACTGACTGGTCTTACATGTACATGAAAATTTATGATACATATATACAAGAGCTTTATTCAGGGTAAAAAGCCCAACCCTCTAAACTATTGCCTAATCTTACTTTTTAAAGCTGAAATTGATACTTTGGGCTATAAGGATCAATTTAAGACTAGTCTACTTTTCAAAAACACTATAGAATTGTCAGCAGCTATGCCATTTGTATAGCTGTTTTCGTCTCATACATAATTTGTGAAATCTGCCCATCAGCAAGATAATGTTTTAGTACAGATCTTTATTCTTCCAGAAGATGTGACACAGAATAAATGTTCAAATATGTGTGGAACATCTAGATCTACCATGATGTTCGGCAGAAAATCAAGTTATTCTTTACGTACAGAATATTCTGGTGGCTCTGCAGTTACTGGCAAAAACCTTGAATACATTTCTTAGTTGTACAGTTGGAGACCATATTGAAAAAAAAAGCTGAATAAAGGTAATTCTTCGCCATTTGATCCAAAAAGTAGAGACCCTATTGCAGACCATGCACTTTTTAAAAAAATATTCATCAATTTCCTCATGTGAATTCTATCATTGCTATGATTTGCCATAAGAGGCGATTCAACACATTTCTCAAAATAGAACGGTGCTACCTCTGCGGGTTCACTGTCTATGCTGTCACAGATACCAAGTTGTTCCATTCGTTACCTGATTTGTGTAAGAGACTCCTCCACTTCTTTGGTTGGTAGCTGAAACAAATTCTGATTGTATCATGAGTGGTGCCTGCACCTGTCATTGTTTCTTGCCTTTCATCATTGTTGTCTAGAGTACTATACGTACAACCTCCTTTGCGCATGTTTGACAAAAGCAGCCGTCTCAAAGAGACCATTCTTGACCATGCCGTGTTTTGCATTCTTATATCTTGATAAGAAATGACATGATTGCATTTTTGCAGCATATTTACAACTTCCTTGCTGCTGGTCATTCTCTGAATGACAAGCCCTACAACTGCTTGTTTTGGACATGGCTCTCTTGTGATAAGGCTCTCCAAATCACTTGCTAGAGACCCAATCTTTATAGCTTCCATTCGGGAATCTGTTGTTGCATAACCATAACCATTATTTGCTGCAAAATCATACATATTATAGTATATGACATCATATAGACACTGCAGAGGCCCAGAGTCTAGGATTTCTATCAGTCTGTTTGGAGTTAAAGGCCATTGATCCTTGTATCCAGCTGGACTATTCTGCCAAACAAGTTAGCTAAATCACCACCCCTCAAGTCACAGCAATGTTGAGCTACAATTGCATATTTGCAAGGATTCACATCAGCTGCATGTACCAATAGGTATTTTCCAGCTGGGAAGAAGGCTATAGTTTCCTAGTTTATTGAATTCTTGGATTGGTTTCTCCTTTGATGTGGATTTATGCTCAGTGCCCATTGTCTGGTATCTTCATGTCTCAAAGAAACAATTTCAGCTTTAAAAAGTTAGATTAGGCCAGCGCTTAAATGATTGGGTTTTTATCCTTAATATATGTATTATAAATTTTTGTATATATGTAAGACTTGTCAGTTTGGCTCAGTCAGTACCATCTGCCAACCCCACGGTCCTGATTTCAAATCACAATAGTTTATTTGATCACCACCAACACAGCATACTGCCAAAAGATGTTGGTTATGTAATGGTTTCTATTGAGTGACAAACAGACCTGTTTGTATTTACATATGTTTTGCCAGGTTTGATCAGGATTCTGGCACCAGTGTCCATTTGCATTCCAGTGTTCGTATTAGTTCAAGTTTTGAAGAACATGGTTTTCTGAGATCAGTTGAGAAAAATCACTTTACCGGTAAAACCATTTCAATTCTCTTCATGTTAATACCCTGCAATCAATGGGGAGATCTAATAGCTGAAGAAGTCTTCCACCATCCTAGTTTGTCTGTAGCCTACACCAAGAGTTGGCTTGCATCCTTTTCTATATATTCGTTTAATGGAGCTTGTCAGCTAAACAGCACCCATCTCCTCTCTGAGCTCATTACTGACAGACTGAAACCGTGGATTATGGTCTGGATCACCCTCAACCCATATACTTGGTTGTTCAGTTCCTCTAGAGACCTTTCTATCTTGGTTGTTGGCTTCTGCCACATCTCTTCCAATCAGTGGTACAGTGTAAGAATTAGGTTTGGTAAATGAATAAAAAGAAATGAATAATCATTTTTTTATTACATATGTTTGAAAAAAACATTGTATTTTCAAAGCTTCCAAAAAGACATCCTTTTTTTTCTATAGATTCTCAGACTCCAAATAATAATAATAGATAAAACTATATCACTGACTCTAATTATAGAGTTTCCTGTCCAAAGGCTATCAACAGTCCACATAAATCCCTTGTAGTTAGATGCTTATCTGTCAAATCGGATCTTGGACAAAGGCCAGCTGAACCAACAGCTCTATTTTCTTTCAAGTATTCTATTTCCTTATCTTTTTTTAAAGAAATCGAAGATTAAGTTATCACAAATTTTTCTTTGAATTTCAAAGAGTGGTTTTTTAATGAGCAAATGGGAACTTGTTGTTTGGAAATTAGTTTCAAGATTTCAATCTTTTGTTTTTGAATCCTTATCTTCAATAGTTTATATGAACTCCAACAAATCATATGAACTATGAATCTACAAAATATAAAAATGTTTTTAATCATCTTTATCTTCGACCATCCATAAGCCATATTTCTGGCATTACTCTTCTTTGTCCCACAATTTATCAGTGATAGTTTTGAGATTTAAAACCAGCACTGCATGGTGCATAGAAGGACCTTTTATAAGTACCATTTTTAAAAGTCTAGATTCTAGAAACTGTGTAGTAATTCATTGAGTTTTAGTAAATGTACTATTGGCAAAAATTCCATGGTTTATTTTTCAGGTTCATCAAGTTATTTTACATGAAGTGTTGGATTCATGACAGTTCAATATGTGATTTAAGTGGACTTGTATCATACTGCACGAGTATTGTAAATTTGAGTATTCTACTACTGTACTTCCTATGGGTTATAAGGGTGCAAGAAAGATTGAGATATGAAATTACTATTTATCATGAAATGACCTCATTTTTATTCAGTGTCTTTTTTTGATTATTCATCTGCTGTTTGCTTCTTTCTATCTTATTCAGTTAATAACCAAAACGCTTGAACAACTGTCCTCTGTCATCAGATGGAGTGGACCAGCATTTAAGATATCTTGTTTGTCCACATTGTATTCTGTGTCGAACGCAGTCATGTATCAAGTAAATGGCTTAAATAAGAGAGAAAATATATAATATTTCAAAAGCCAACAAACATACCAAATTCATAAAAAGAAACAAGATCACATTCATGTCCTCACTCACTTTTTGTAAATGGTTTTAGCTTTGATCAAGTAGCATTAGCTTGACTTTGATCAAGTAGCACAGTGGTTCCCAAAGCATGAATCTCACCACACTGGTGTGTCACGGGGGGATGGCAAGGGGTATGGCATGTGTGGCAGTAAGATTCAAAGTCAATCAAAGAAACGTTTTAACATTCATGTATAGAAACCTTTAGAAGTTTCCAGGTTTCATGTCATCTCTCTTTGTGTAAAGTGTAGTGTGATATATTATCATGTGCATTTATCGTATTTATTTGTAAGATTCATATTTAATATCACGATTAAACTACTTGCAGATCGTGGATGTTTGCTGATTGAATTCAATTGCAGATTGAATTCAGTACAGTAATAAATTCCCATCATTGAACAAAATCAACAATATTTTGAAAGTTGCTGTCTCAGAGAAGCAGTGTTGTAAACATGATTGGTTAAAGTTTGAGGTGAGAAGAAATCTGAATGTTTGGCAAGCCTTTGAATTACCAGTAAATTCAGTTTTAGCCAGTGATATAGATATCTTCACTCATCAATGAAATATACAACTAGTAGATGTGTTCTAATGTAGTGTTACTCAAACTATCTGAGGACTGGCAAGGTTTTTTTGTCCATGTTTCAGAAACGGGTAGCATACTCTTGCCAAATCATCATTTATACATAATTAACAAAATAATAATTGAACATTTGTTGGTGATGAAAAATATAATTGACCTTTAGAAAAAATAAGCTAACCTTCTAGAAAAAAATCATTAAAATATACATTAATAAGTCAGAATTGACATATTATAATGAGGAAAGGAGATTAAAAACTATAATTATAGGCATGTTTCTAATATGAAAGATGAGTTTGCGTCTTCTTTGTCATCTTATTGAATCTTGGTCCAATTAATGACAATGACACTTGCAATTCAGAATAGATATCCATTGTATTCGTCCATTTGGACCAGGAATGGCATCTTGTAATGCATACTTTAAAAATTATCAAAGATGTGAAAATGACCTATTTGTTGGCAGTCTATGTATCGGCATTGGCTCACGCACCGTACTCTGAGTAGCACTGCTCTAGTGATTGAGCAGAGGGGTTGGGTTTGTGAAATCTGATGCTCAGCTCAAAGTGCCTGATGTGTGAATTTTGTTACCACTCGTTGACCAAAGAGAAATAAGACTGCGTTCTAACACGAAAAACTCTTTCCTCTGTGGCCATTAGTACCTTAAAAACATTTCCTTCAGACGATCTTGAGATTTATGAGTTCTGTCTAAAAGGTATCCAGGCATTTTTATGATGTTTTTTTTCTTCAGCAATGAGATCTTGGCTTTTGCTTAAAAGGAAAAGAACACCCTACCCAGCGTTAAGTATGTTGGAGGAGCCATAATGTTATGAAGCTGTTTTGGTGCTTTTGGTACTGGAGGCCTTGACTGTATCAAAGGAATCATAAAATCATAGGATTACTAGGGGATTTTAGAGCAAAATGTGCTCCCTAGTGTAAGAAAGCTAGATTTGGTCTGAAGATCACAAGTGCTCCAGAAAATCAAAAACCTTAAAGACATATCCAAAAGTACAGCAGAATTGTTGAAATAGGAGAAAAAAAACTGTTTTAAACAGGCTAGCAATAAGTCTCATTGAAAATCTTTGGGGAGCGTGGAAATCAGGAGTCATGGTTCCAATGCATATGATACACTACAAGAATCCTGCAAACATCCAGGAGATTTAACAAACTGCAAATAAAGGATGGAGAAAATACCAGCTGACAAGTGGAAGAAGCTTGTACATAGTTACAAAAAATGTTTAGGGACAGTCACTATTGCCAAAGGGAGGGGTGTGCAACCAAATATCAAGGAAGAATGCCAATATTACTGTCCAGGTCATATTTTTGATTTCTGAAGAACAAACTCTCCCCTGAGTGGTTTTAATAGGGTTGGAGTAACTAGCCCAACACCTAAAATCAGAAGCACCCTGATCGCACTGTTCATAAATATTCATCTATTGTGAAAAATATCAGTGGCGGGCCTGGTGCCCCAGCGGTTAGCAGCTCAGAAAATGGAATCAGCTATCTAAGTTCAAAGTCCGCTTCACACTGATGCCTTTGGGAAAGGCATGAATGATGCAATTGACATTGAAAAAGGTTCTTCATAAAAAAGAATTCATATTCAGTAATTATGTAAACTGCCGAGTGGGTTTTGATCTATTTCCTGCGGAAGGCATAAAGTGGGCCTTATAGCACGAGCAGGCTTCCATACTTATAATTTCTTGTTATTCAAAATCGTACATTTTCCAGTCAATTATTGTCAGCAGTAGCAGAGCTGATCAAAGTGAATAAACACACTATGCCAAAAATCAGGTAATTGTTGTTATGTAAGATATGTATTGAAAGGCGGCCATTTTCGTCCTCTGTATTTGAAAATTATGAAAGCAAATTTTTTGTCAACTGAAAAAAATACACTTTTAACGTCTATATCTATTGAAATCTTTGGAAAAATAACTTAAAACCTGGCCAAGTGAAATATCTAAACCATAGAACAATTTTCTTGTAACATGCAATCTTCAGGAAGAAAAATTGATCCAGCCACTTGAGGCAAATTTTTATTATAATAAGATTAGTGTTGTATTTTGAGAAAAAGATTTTTCTTCATAAAATTTTGAAAAATTGTAAGAATAGAATTTCATTTTAGGTCCTATATTTATGTTTTTGCAAATTTTTTATAAAGGCAAAATAGAACCGTTTTCTTAATTGTTTGGAAGCAACAATTCTGATAGAATCAACATTCCAGAAACAAGAAAAGATTTTCAGTTTTTTTTTTATAGCAATTGATACAAAGTATAGTGAACTTGTGCAATTAAATTCATTTGGGTACTTCTGCTGGTAGAATATGAAGAAATTTTGAGTTGACGTTTTTTATTCAAAAATGGTCAACAACTTGGTACTAATTGGAGCCACACACACCCACATAAAAGTGATTAGTGGTTATTGGCACTGGGCTCCCTAAAATCCGTAGTTGCTCTTTTTGACGATAACAAAAATGTATACTTGTAAGATCTAGCAATAATTACCTTCTGGTAAAGTGTATGACACATTCAGAGGATAAATAAAGAGTACTGAAAGAATAAAAAAATAACCATGCAAATATCTTTAGTACCAATAAAAAAGAGAAGTGAAAGTGATCTTATTACATAGGTACCTATAGAATACCAATGATTATTGAAAAGAATTATATTATTATTATGCTTGTTTGACTGTTGCTTGTAATTATTATTTAATTTCCTCATATCTTTCATCCTTGCAATGTAATGAACAAGTGTAAGGGTGGTTAGGCTTGAATGGGAGCAAAAGGGACTCAGCCTTCACTATAATTATCATTCATTCATTATTTCTCCCTCACAAGACTGGAGCCTAAAAATTACATTATAGTAGTAGTAGACCACAGGAACATAGACGGATAATAAACATAGCAATAATAACAACAAAAGTATTAGTTTAATTTGCATGAACAAAAGTATATACTTGAAGTACATCAATAAATCTTAGAGAGAAATGATAACATCTTAGTTATCATCACTCATAAAATTTCTATTGCTTCCACTCATACTAATAAAAATGAAAATATATACCGGGAAAATCTTCTATAATTTCTTCTTGCGAATCAAACAAGAATCAAATGTAACTTTTATTAGCCTTATTCTGAAATTGTCTGGCGGGGTACAATTTTTTTTATAGATATTTTGGCATCTCAAGCATCAAACTGATTGACATGCTGTAATGTGAGTTACGTCCCTTGCTTGGTGGGACTAATTTAGATATTCTTCATCTTAATTCAGATGTATTTTGTTGTATCTAGATATTAGAAATTGCTTTACATGAGTTCTTTTAAGATAATTGATATTTTTATCTACTTTTTTTAATAAAATACGTAATATTTTCGATAAATCAAGCTATATTCTAAAATAAATGTTGAAGATCCAAGTCACATTTAATTTACAAATAAAATGTAATATGTTTGCTAGACTTATATATATATATATATTTAGAGAATCTAGATGTTTTTTGACTTGATTTTAGATGTAAATCAAAAATAAAGTTGGCAACACTGCAGCCTTGCTAGATCTTGCTAAACTAGCGCCTCCATGTTCTGACTTTAAGGCTTGTTTTTTTTTTTCCCCTGCCAGTGAGATAAACAGAACCACAGCATGATAAACAGTCATCTTTGGTGATTCAGTGTGCTTGGCCATGGAAAAAAAGGCAAAATAAAACACTCAACACAATTCATAACAAAAAACACTCCTGGCTGTTTTGTTTCAGACTTTTACGGATTACCAATAATAATACTTCAACAGGATGGGACAAAACAGATTAACAAGAACAATAGAGAAAAGAATTATGTTAATCCATATAAATATGTATTCAATCTTGCTTAAACACACATACTCACATACATACATATATATATATAAATATATATATATATATATATATATATATATATATATATATATATATATATATATATATATATATATATATATATATTTGAGTGACCGCGCATGATAAGTGCCCAACAAACCAACTAAAAAAAGCCGAGGAAATCGCTATCAAAGTGTAACGAATTTCGTTTGCGATATTTACGTTATTTTTAGAGCTACAATGCTCAGTTCTTTTATTTCTATTTTGAGGCTCGAACACTCTGCAATATGATTCTGATGCGTATTACGATTAATTTTAAATGCGTCATCTTATTTGAACATAATCACTGATTTTGTTTTTATGAAATCACGCAAAGAACACATGTCATTTTGGGACTAAGCATCACCCGCAACATTTTCGTCATTTTTCGCTAAGATACTAATTTAATCATTGTTTTGAAGCTTCGATACTAAGCTTTTGATTTTTATTATCATGACAATGTTCCTGAAGATACTTATTGCATGAATGAGCAAAGTGTTGAAGCTTTTGTGCTTTTTGTCCATAGAAAAAAAACTGAAAAACCTCGCTTCATGCATCGTAACTTTGTAAGTATTTGGGATTCATAATAATATATGCATTACAATCATAATTCAGAATGTGTAAGCTTCAAAATAAATGATTAAAAAACTGTGTACTGTAGCATTAAAAATATTGTGATCAAAATTTTGTTAAATCTCTATAGTGACTTTCTCAACTTTTTAAAAATTGCACATTGGGCGTTTATCATGTGATAATTGACCATGACACTGTCTGCCAGCTAATCACAGTGCTTTTGATATCTCGCTGACTGACTGGAATGAACGGGCTGGTACTAAAAGCTGTAATGCTTTGCATGACTGTCTCCCCAGCAATGAGATGCATTTTTTTGCATGACTACAAAACCAATTTCTAGTGTGATAGCTGATTTGATCTTGATCGCAAATGATGGGGCAAAGATTGAAATAGTGTTATCCAACACAAAATCATTTTTACAAGGAACAGGCATGTTAGGCACTCATCATATGCGGCAACTCATATATATAAGTATATATATATATATAGAGAGAGAGAGAGAGAGAGAGGGAGAGAGAGAAATATTTACAAATTTGTTGTTACTGATTGGGTTTACACTATTTGTGATCATCGGACAACTGTTTTTTTCTGTTTTCATCCTATCTTTATGCATAGCTAGCGTGTATGGGATATTTCATCTTATTGTTTTAGGAATATGGTTATTTTTTTTTTTTAATTATTCTCTGCTCATGTGCATGGGGGGGTGACAAGTAGGAAGGTGTGGGGTCCAGCAATTACCAAATGGGCTGCAGGTGGAGAAGGTCATGGAAGGTAATGTTAGTTGGATAAGTTGTCTGTGCCGGAACGGGTGTCATTAGTTTTCATCCAATCTTCATATCAACTATGATCGCAATGGCATGAAGCTGATCACTAGCAACAAAGTTGTAAATAACTTTGTAGCTATTTACACTTTATCTCCAAATATTGAGTACTGTTATCATAGATGAAGCAACCCCTAAAAACAGTAACAACAGCAAAAAATCTGGCAATGGCCAGGTCTCAAGCTTTTCCGATTAAAGAGGTTCAACCTTTTCATTCTCTCTCTTGGTATTCATGGAAGTACGTGTCTACATGAATATCTCATTATAAAATGAACAGCATGATTTTCTTCTGTTTCTGTATGTCTATGACAATGGACTCATTTCACTCAAAGGTAACAATTTTGGTAAAAGATATCTACGATTAGGAACGAGGGACTCTTGAAAATACTCACCATTTGGAACGAGGGACTCTTCCACGTGAACTAGTCCAGAAGTTGTTTTCTTTCTTATTTTAAGTTACCTCCCCTGCATCGTAGTTATTCATGATTTTATTTTCATTCAGTTCAAATGACAATGGCATTAGGCTTGGTAAGTGCTTTCTTGATGTTTACTGTTTTCTTTCCATTTATTTCTAAATGGAGTGCCTGAATTCTGAGTGGATGTTTACCAGAAGTCATTTTACAGTCATCAGACATTGATGTCGTAGCGAAATTGAATGAAAGTATATCATTATCTAATTTGAAACCGGAAAGGTTGACATTGGTCAACAATAAACAATTGGCAAATGACTTGAAGGTTATTAATTGGACACTGCACTAGTACAATATATGTATGATCAGTGTAGTATTAACCATGAAGCGCTTGAGGCACAGGCCTCAGGTCTGCAGATTCTAATGGGGCCCCCAAGATGAACTTGGGAGGCCGTGGAGGCTTATCAAAGAAATATATTCTCTCTCTCTCTCTCTCTCTCTCTCTCTCTCTCTCTCTCTGTCATTAGAATACATCAGGGGCATAGGTGAAGAGGAGTGTGATTTTGAATTGTACCCCCAAACTCTTGATGAAAGGGGTCCCTCAAAACTTTATGA
Source organism: Thysanoteuthis rhombus (assembly GCA_963457665.1). Classification (NCBI taxonomy): domain Eukaryota; kingdom Metazoa; phylum Mollusca; class Cephalopoda; order Oegopsida; family Thysanoteuthidae; genus Thysanoteuthis; species Thysanoteuthis major. The sequence goes on along the minus strand of OY735204.1, from coordinate 47,568,670 downwards.
ATAGGAGTTCACTTACTGCATTTTTACATTATACAATAACAAATCTCACTCAATGTTAGAGGGGCCTCTCAAGGGGTCAAGTCTAACCCTGTCCAACCCCCAAATCTCCAGCTACTCCCCAAGTATGTATTAGTTGATTCAGAAACAGAAACAGATTTCATAAAAGTTTGTATTTCCTTTTGTATTTGAATCCTCTAACTCTCGGGCCAAAATTTAGAGCCAAATACAGCCTCGACACTGAGGTCCACCATAAAGAATAACAATCAGTTTAGATCTCTATTTGGTCTCGTTATATATGTATATACATATATATATATACAAGGCCAATGCAACAGTTTCATGCGCCTGAGGCAAGACTTAGGATTTGCACCCCCATTTGCTTGTTCTTTTAAATTTTTCTCCTAAAAGATCAGTGCAGCATACCCTTGAGGTCTGTGTCCTAAGTGGCTGCCTATTTTGGCCTAGTAGGTGTTGCTAGCTCTCTCTCTCTTTCTTTCTTTCTCTCTCTCTCTCTCTCTCTATATATATATATATATACATATATATATATATATATATATATATATATATATATATATATGTATGTGTGTGTGTGTGTGTGTGTGTGTGTGTAAGATTGTCCCCCGCCCCACCCCAAGTTGACCTGTACCTCAAGCTCCTATTAAACTTGATCAGTGCCTGTGTACAATATCAACTAATATGCCCTGATTCTTATCAGATATCACAGTACAATTACACCTTGATACAAAACTTTTGGCAAGATTAACGATCTTTTCAAAAGGCATAGAAATTATTGTTAAATGGAAAATATAATGGGCAAGCAGGATGATTTATATGCTTCAAACAACAAATCTACTTGAAATGAATGCATTAGTTGTAAATTATTAGCAAAAGAAAAAGGAGAAACTATAACTATTAGGGTATTATCCATGAAATCTCAATTTTCAAAATTTTTGTTTTTACATCATGAAGAATAATGCTAAAAGTGAAAGATTTACTAGCATAATCACAATTTTTTACATGTATATATGTATATATATATATATGCTTACCATATGTCTGGGTTTTGCCAGGATAGTCTGAGGGGTCTGTCCCAGTGTTTCATTTAGTTAAAACTACCAATATTCGTTTGTTTTAATGTCAGTATTAAAGCATAAGGGAAGTTAGGTTAAGAAAGCACTTTTTTATCATAAGATTTCCTCTACTTATAATAAAAACTGTCCTGGTTAGAGACTTTGAACTCATGGTATGCCCATACATGTATATGACAAGATCAAGAAGAAAACAAAAAAGAACTTAATTGGTTGTAATTTTTTACCATCAAACTTTGTGTATGAATTGAGACTTTTGCTCTAAATTTTAATCCTTGAATTAGGGGAGTCTAAAAATTTCTAAAGACAAGCGCAAATCACCTTAGTCAGAGGGTTCGTGTAAAAAGAATTTTTTTTTCAGGCCGCAACCTACTTTGGGCCCACATAGATCCTCCCTTAGAGGCTGGGAGCTTGAAGCCTGTATCTCTGGTGCTTTATGATTAAAACAGATATGGGTATAGATAAGGATAAACAATGGCATTCTGTACATGGTGTACTCGAATGTAGAGGGGATATAAGATGACTTTGAAACTGCTCGGATTAATTTGGATCAGTTCAGAGCATTCTACAGAGTTTATGTTGATTTCTTGGGATTGTTCTAGAGGCCTCCATACTCAAGCCAGAATTCCGCATTTGGATTTGGTTTTCGTATCGATCTCCCAGTGCTGTGATGCAAGTGAATAGAGAGTGCTTGAAACCTTTCTTCTGTCATGGTTGATTTGACAGGGTTGTCCCATACGATGTTGTCATGCATTGAAACCCTTCTGGTGCAAACTTAGAGGGGAAGCAAAGCATCTGCTCTTGCATGGAATATGCTCCCCAAGGGACTCATTCCAGTATGTCTGTGTAAGACAATGATGCAATTATCTTTAACAGGGACATATGATTGATGTTCAAGGCAATCAAACATTACAAATAGGTTATGGAGGCTATTATTAGAATATTAGGTCGGCCCACAGATAAACCAATGAACGAAGGGGACATATCTGCATTCTTGAAGTGCGCCTTGGATTTGATCTCCAACGGGAGATGAATTAATCAGAGATACTGGATCAGGTTGAAGTACTGCTGGAGATTTGGCTCAGAAGACGCTTGTCCTCAGGGCACAGGTCAACTTGGAACCCCTCCTACCCTAAATATGGAGATCAGAAAAATACCCAAAAGAAAGAAGCCCTTGCGGAAATTTGCAACGAAAAAGTGTACAGGGGAAAAGCCCACATGGAAGAAAACACACAGAAAAAAGCCCATATGGAAAGTATTTCTGTTGCATGTGTAGTCCCCACATAAATTTAGTTTGATTAATATTTCAGAATCCAAAAGCTCCATATAAAAAAAAAAAAACATTCCTTTTACATAGGTCTAAGGGCTAATAGGTTCAACCATTTCTAATGAGTTTTGAGGGAAGAGAAATAAATCGTATTCTTAGAACAGTTCCATGAAGAATACCCATACAATAAAAGTCCATGTTAATATTAGTTTTCCGTTTATAATTTCTTTAATCAAAGCATAATTAAACAAATTATTCATCAGAAATTCATGCAATAATGAAATTTTTCTATTTTCTCTATCAGATGGCACACTATGACATCATCTGGGTTCTGTAAAATGGACAAGTTCATGGTGCATAATCTAAGACAGACATTCAATTTCATTTACATTAATTTCTGATGAATATTTTGTTTAATTATACTTTTTAATGAAAAAAAATTATACATACTTTTTGGAGCCCTTGTATTTCAATTTCTATATCTTTTATCTACACACCTCTCATGTTTCTTGAGTGCATAAAACCATTACATTCAATAGGTGCTTTCTGGTGAGTATATTTAGTTTAAACGTACCTTCCGCAAAGAAAAATTAAATCAGTTGAAATCATATTTGAAACCTTTCCTAAAGAAACTGACCTGATTCGAGGATAATGCAATAAAACTAAAACAATTTTTTGTTTGAAAAGTTTGGAGTTGCCTTTTTAAAAAAAAGATATATCATGAAAAAAAAAGTTATCTTGTTACTTCTCTTAGTTGATAAAGGTTTCATATATTTTGACCATTGGTTGTCCAAGCGGATTAGCAAGTGTATTCGGGGATTAGGTTTCGTTTAATTTGCTTTGATTTGATTGGTTTGTCTTCTGATCATCTAAAATTATTATATCTAAGTCTTATACCTTAAAAGAGAAAACTTTGTTTTACATAAAGCTTTTCAGTTTATTGATAAATCACTGAATATAAATACTGAATAGAACATTGAATAAAAGCTATTTTTTCTATGGTCTATTTGATAATAGTGTGTATTTGTCAATTAAATTTTGTCCTATAATTCTTAGTGCAGTATAGTCATCTGTTTGATTAGTTGGCATTATTCAAAAATATCCGTTACTGCCTTGGAAGATGTGTTTTGAAACATATAAAATTCTGTTTTCAAGTGTATTTATATTGCTTTGTGGAGAGATGCTCTATTATTCAATGATTGTTGGCAGCCTATATAATTCTCATTACATTTTGTTCATTCAATCACATTTTATTCATTGCAAGTTAGGTCTCTCTTTATTTCAAAAGGTTTGATTGAGTGCTTGAATAAATAGAATTTCTCTTCACTAAGTATATTGCATATTTTCCATTTTTTTATTGTTACATCTTGTAACCCTCTTTTACAGTGAAATCTCAAAAATCAGATGATGTTAGAATTCATTTTGAATTTTTGGGTTGGTGCTTACTTTTGATTAGCTTTGTTCCATCAAGTAATTTTTTTTACCTTATCATTTCTTTTGAGTTGATTTAAATATCTGTGTATTTCAAGGAATAGTTTTGCGTTGCATTAGTTATAAGTAGATACATATGCTAGAGGTTGGTCTCTACTATTTTGTGCATGTAGCGGGATTATTTAATTCCATTAAGGGCATTTATTCAGCTACTTCTATCCCCTTTGTTGATCAAAAATATAGGGTAACCTCTCTTGCAGAAGGTTTGATGTAATTTGTCTAGATGGATTTTTGTAGATTTTCGGTTGCTAACATCTTAAATGGAAATATTGTTGAGTATTTATAGGTACTAATGTCAATTTAAATGTCTGTAATGATTTTACCATTTTCATTTTAAAATGAAATGTCCAAAAATGGAATTTCTGTAGAGCTATATACCATGATATATCTTGTATTTGGATATGAGTTTTGTAACATGAAAAAGATATCATTGATATTGCCCCATGGACATTTCCAGAAGATAAAACAATCGTTTAGATATATCATCATATATATTTTTATATAAAGTTTCCTGTAAGAATGCTAAAGTGAGAATTGCATATGCTGGTGCCATTCAAGTTCCCATAGCTGTTCCGAAAATTTGAATATAATTGTCATTATTAAGTAGAAACGAGTTGTTTCCTAGAATAAATCTATGTTGTCAATAATAAATTCTTTGTTGAATCTTGGATGTAGTATTTTAGGGTGTTTTTGAATCCAATGTGAAATGGTGTGTTTGCCTAGATCATGAGGTATGTTACTGTATAAAGACTAGTGACATCAAATGTTGTTAAAAGTGTTTTAGCATCAGTTTGGTTGGGTATGAAGTTTAGGAAATGGATGTCGTCCTTGATGTAACTTTTTGTAGAAATGGTTGTAGGAGTATGTCAGATAAATTACTTAACTATTCAAAGGGCAGGCTTGGCCAGCTATTATTGATCTAAATTGAAGGCCATTAGGTTTTTGGATATCAAAGTATTCAGCTTTTTGTGTCTCGATTGCATTTTGAATTTCTTCTGATTTCTAGACTTTTGGTAGACCAAGAAAAAATTGCTGGTTTTTAGGTTGAAATTAATTAAATAATCTTTTATCATATTTTTTGTTCCTAAAGTTAAGACAATCAAATACAGAAGAAAAATTTTTCTTCGCCACAACCTACTTGCCCTACTATGCCCTGGGACGCCCTATACTCTGGTAGCCGGGATAATGTGCCTCAAGAGCCTCATGGTTAATACAGCATTAGTTGTCCTTAAAAAGCAGGATTGTGGTGTATAATGTTAAGTACTGATCATTCAATAATTGTCTATGTTCTGCCTGCTTGCAAAGCCAATATTGGCACTCTCTTTTTCACTCTGAAAGCAAGGCAAGTCGATGGTTTGCAGAGAGGTTTGTTGCCAAGATTCTTGAGATAGGACACACTTTGTAAAAAGAGCAATGTTGTCCGCTAATCTGAGTTTTGCTCTTTGAGTGTCCCCCCCCCTCAAGTAAATGAGATTTGTTAATCCATGTAGAAATACAGTAGCTGAATTACTATTCATAAAGCTTTTGGATGTCACCTCCATTTAGGGCCTTGGGATGATTTAAAATCAACCTCAGCCACACCTCTGGGCCTTGTTTGCAGGTCCTGGATGTCACATGCCTGTATGACTATGAGACATCTCCATGGACCAGGCTGAAATGAATCGTGTTGCTGATGCTACAAGTGGCGGTTAGAATAGTAGTACGGAGCAAACAATTGAATTAGATTTTTCAAGAGAGATACCTTTCTCAGGCGATAATTAGATCCAATATTTCAACTATACGGATAACTCACTATGGAGTAATGGTTAACAACCTAATCTTGCTGATCATTATTATTGTAATGAGTTCAATCCTCATTGGGTGGCCCACACTTTCAGCTTTGCACCATATCAAGCTAAGAATAGTAAATATCTAACCCATTGTTGTAAAGGTGTGATAGGCCAGGTTTAATTAGTGGAGGTTTCTATAAATGTTGAGTGAAAGTTTGAATCTTTGTCAACACGAAAAGCGTCAAGCTCAAGTGGCTTGTCAAGGAGCAACATATGTTCAACATACCTTGCCTTCCAATGCCCCCCACCCGCTGAGTCTTCCAGTGTCCCCATGGGGGTGGTAGCACTCAGTTTAGGAATCATTGCTTTAGTGGATGCCTTGTTTGTTTATGGTTGAAAGAAAAGTAGGACAAAAAGACAATGACTTACCAAAAATTATCTAGCCCCATGGAAAACGGTGGGGCAGCCTACCATTAGTTATGCAATGCAAACTTTTCCTTTCTTCTAATGTTAAAATTCGCTCCCCAAATTTATTTTCGTACTGTACCGTCAGGGTCACAGTAAACTAGTGTCGGGCCTGTACCATATGTTATAAAGAGGCCCTAAATTAAGAAAATACACGTGAATATTAAAGCACTTACATTTTGAAATTGCTAACCTCAAACATCCAGTTGCCCATAAAAACTGAGGGCAGTATAGTATTATAACAATAAAGCAAGTGCAGAAACCACTGGATTGGAAAACATTGCTCGAAAGCATTAAGCTTGAGATCCTTGGAATTGCGAGGCCCATTGTTTAATTTTGCTATATAGTTAATCTGGCACAGTATTTAGTTCATGCACCACTTTTTTATGATAATTAATCAGTATGCATCATCAAAACATTGAATTATATATACTTTGGAGATAACCTATGTGTTCATTGAGTAGATTCAGAATTATGCTGAATAATAATAATGTTTCTTTCACAGATATACAAATGATATAATCTTGTAGATGCCTCAACTGTATTAATTCATCCGGCCAGTTGGAACTGAATTCATATTGGGGAGAGGGCTGTGGGTGAAGAGGAAAATTTCTCTTTTAGACCATGCCTTTAAGATTGCTGGAAAACACCTCTCTTAGTAAAAAGTGTTCTATTTAATTTATGGGTGTATGTTGACATTCAGATATCTGATGAAGATAATTATGAATAGAAGGTTGGTTAGGGAACTTTTGGAAATAGAGCTCCATAATCTATCAGATATCGTGATATCTTTCAAATCATCCACAAATTTTTCCTTCTGTTAATCAGATTGACTGAAAAAGTTTCTTTTAATTCTACTCTCTCCATGCAATTCACTCCAGCAAAGACACATAGATTCAATAACTATCTATTCAAAAATTAGAGAGAAATTGACCTGGCCATAAAACAGAAAATTACTGTTCTTTAAATTATTCTTCTGTTACCTATCCTTGAATTCCCTTATGCGTTACATTTATCTTCTATGATTGACATTGCAATGTCTAACTCGAATCACAGATCGTAAATTGTCCCCAAATCTTCTTTCTACAATCTACTCTGTCCACAAATTCATTCAATCAAGTTTATTTCGTCAATTCTTTCTGTACATGAAGTCTCATTAGATGGTTCATTCTGCACTCTGTTGTTTAGACCTCTGAACGTTTTTATTCATTTTATGGCAGAAAAAGATCTCTCACTGATAGTAAGACAATCTTCACAACTTTAATCACCTCTGACATTGCAACTTTTCTTGAATAGTCAAGTCTCAGAAATATCTTAACCGGATCATAGTGAATATAGTCAACTTTGAAAGCCTCTGTGGTTGAAAGCAAAAGTCTATATTGGTAAATATCACCACTCTAGATGAAGTGGACCTCTCTTAACTCGTCTTCCCATGGTTGATCCCTGATTGCTTTCAGGAACGTTCTCTGTAGAAAAACATATTTTGTGGAAACCTGGCTCTTCAAATCTCTCTTTGATACAACTTTTTGCTGCATCAAGTGCCTGAAAGTAGATCAGGCGATAATGAGTTGTGGAGAAGTGGTGGGTCTCTGCATTGCCGTTATCAAGGCTTCATAGTAGCTTCTTTTTTGTAAGTGTTACATTATCGACACAGAGCTTCTCTTTTCTTTTCAGTACTCGCTCCCAGAGCAGATCATAAGCACCGTCATTATGACCTTTTGACAGAGTCCTAATGACATCTTGAGCAATAGCATTGCACTCTGCAGCAAACATCTTAGGGGATTGCAGGCTTCTACTCAGATTATCAGTTTGCTTCAACAAGTGTTTTCCCAAAGAACAACCATACAAAAAATCAAATGTTGGCATATTCGCCTGGACACTGCGAATCCTTGCCTTCATTTCAGTGTTTTGAATAGACCAGTCCCATAATTTCATTAGCTCGACATAATTGTTTGAAACAGACTCAAGGGCTCTGCAATATATGGTCCATCTAGTTGGCCAAAGAGCATGGATTCCTTTATGATCATTTTTTGTCTACTTTCTCATTTCGTCCAGCTTCATATTTTGTTTCAGGGATTTCTCAATTAGCTTACATATCTCGTGCACCACTTCAAAGGTTCTTTTCGAACACTCAATTGATTTGATCGAATCACCGACAGCAAGATTTAAAGCATATCTATCATATCAATTGCTACGTGCATGACCAAGCCTCAGATTCATCCTTTGCAAGATATCTTTAATAATGAACACAATTTGATCTGCAACAGTGTCTTGCAAAAGATACATGCCAATGGTATTGTGGCGGGCAATAAGGTCATCATAAAAAAAAACAGCTGTTTCTTCCTCAAGGTATATGTATTTTCATCAGTCACTATTGTATTAATCATGGCACTTTTCATATTTTGTGCAATATCCTGAAGTATCCATAGGGCCTTAATTTCGAGCATTTCATTTTGTATATGTGCCGATGTAAATCTGGATATCTTTTTCTGGAATCAAACAAGTGTCTTCATCACATCTGAGTTTTACCACCTAATAGAAATTAGAGTCTGCATTACTTTTCAAGATGGCTTTCCAGTTCCCTCTTTCCTGGAACTAACCATCATGTCTTCATCATATCTAAGTTTTACCAACTGATAGAAATTAGAGTCTGCATCACTTTTCAAGATTGCTTTCCGGTCTCCTCAAAGAGGCTGACCTTGCTTTGCTAGATACTGTACATTTCCCACTATTTTGAGCAGAATTCTATGACTATTATACTTCTCCAGTGTTGGGCAAAAATCATCTCATCAATGTCTCTTTTCATAGTTGAGGGTATCTTGCGCTATCTTGCTACAGCTGCTGGGAATAATTCTTATTCCTAAGAATAGAGTGAACTTGAACAAGTGGAAGGAATGCTTTACATCTATTTGGATGAATTATATAAAGGTTTCACTTAAAATTTCAGTAATCATTTAACAAACAGAACTATTAATAATGAAATGTAGTAAATTTTGATTTGCAAGTAGAAGTTAATGCATGCTCATCTTCATCATTTACATTCTAGCTGGTTGATATTTCCTGTTCTATTCAAGAACCCATTCCTATCCAAATAAGAATCGTTAAGGGAAATGGACCTTTCCTGAGTCTCTTTGCAAAAATGAGACCGAGGTAGACAAGTCCCAATGCAACTGATATTCTTGTTTAGTTTCACACAGATTTTGTTTTCAGACATGAAAACGATATCGACATTACTGTAGTCGTAGATAAATCGTGTATTTTCAAAACAAACATGAGCGTTGGGAATCAGAGATAAGTAAGATAGAGGTCAAGGTTTTTTGCTTTGTTTTATAAAATTGAAATCGAGACTTGTGTTAGGTCTATTATACACCTATGAAGTAACAAAAAATGATTGAAGGGGATAATTGCTTTTCTGTTTACTCTATCTGTAATCTTAAAACTAGCTTTTAGCAGTATTTTTCAAAAAAAATATTAGTAAATTATTGGGGTTGTCTTCAGCTTCATACACACACACACACACACACACACACCATACATATGCGAACAGATTTGAGAAAATTTGTTTATTAGAGTTTGGATGTAGATATGTACATATGCAAGTAACTATCTTTATAACTGTGTGTGTATAAATGTACATATATGTGTATATATATGTGTATATATATGTGTGTATATATATATATATATATATATATATATGTATATATATGTATATATATGCATATTTGTATTGTACATACATGAATATGTAAAATTTGATAAGATATAACTATATATGCACATGCATATTTACACCAACACATGTTTGCTTTTCCTCTGTTCAGATGTGTTTGATAAAGTTCAGGTAGGCATTAAATGTTCGGGGAAAGATAGTAACATTACACTGAAAACCAAGAAATACAATTATTTATTCAGCTAGTTCACAGGATGCATACTTTTTAAGACTCAGCTATCCAGTGGTGTAATGCTGTGGAAACGCATAGGAATGGCATTCACTCACTATTTTTATAAGAATTCTTTATTTGGATAATTCACTGATATGGAAAATTAGCCAATTCCTGTCTCAGTGAGAACAACTTTGCCTTAAGTTGCCTGTTGCAAGTGAAAGTAACTTTTCCTTTTGTTGCCTTCCCCAAGATATGCCACACCCCATGATTTACATGATCTGTCCAAAAACTCATCCTATATGGCCTTGAAACGTCTCAGAAATTGGTTAAATTTCAAAACTTTTCTCAAGAACAGGCAGCCTGGTGTTCACTCACTTTTTTTTCTAGCTCTACTTATGCTGTTGCCACTATGAAATGATTTAAAGCATCCAAACCAGATGACTAATATCAGAATAAATGGCTAGCTTTTAGTTACCTGTTACCAGTGAAAGCAACTTCGCCTTTAGATGCCTGTTGCCAATGGAAGCAACTTCGCCTTTAGTTGCCCATTGCCACTGAAAGCAACTTTGCCTTTAGTTGTCTGAAGCCAGCAAAAGCAGATTTGCTTTTTGTTACCTTTCCCAATATACGCCACACCCCATGTTTTACATGATCTGTCCAAAAACTCATCCTATATGGCCTTGAAACGTCTCAGAAATTGGTTAAATTTTAAAACTCTTCTCAAGAACAGGCAACTCTACGTTTCCTCACTTTTTTCTAGCTATACTGACGCAACTTCCACAATGAAATGTTTAAAAGCATTCAAACCAGGTGGCTAATATCAAAATAAACAGCTAGCCTATTGTACAAGGATGTAATCTTACCTACTGAACCCTCTCTCTTGTCTACTATTACTTATTTGACCCACACAAACAATGTGTGCAAGCAAGTATACTATACTTACATAGGATACACTCACTGACCTTTTTTCTTACATTTGATGTATGCATGGGCGGCCACTGACACTTTACCGGGGAAGGGGTGCAAAATGTATATTCTGCTTTTACCTTAGTGGCAACATTGAATAATGACATCTTTTTATATAGGTGAATCAAGTTGGGATTACATGAAACAATTGTCCAGTATCATAATCTTTCTGTTGACTATAAGGTCCCAAATTTCAAACCCCCACACCCTAAGTGAGAAGGCCTGATCCAGGAAGGGAGGGGGCAAATGCCACGTTTGCCCGCAAGCAGCTCCCACGGTTGTATGAATATATATGTTTGTATGTATGTATCTATCTATCTTTCTATCTATCTATCTGCTGCAATCTGATCGTATCTATTTCGAGCGGCTCATAACTATGCATCTACCTATCTATCAATCAGATCTATTTCAATCTGCTCATAGTATATCTTCTCAATCTGATGATACCTATTCAAATCTGTTCAGATCTATTTCAATCTACAGATAGTATCTTTATTTCAATCTGATCATAACAATTCAAATCTGTTCAGCTCTATTTCAATCTGCTCATAGTATCTTTCTTTTTTTCTTCCCAATCTGGTCATATCTAATTCAATTCAATTATCTATTTAGATCTGATCATATCTGTCCACCTATTTCAATCTGTTCATATCTCTCTATCTATCCATCCATCCTCACCCGTTTGGGAGTTTCTTACCAGGTCTCCCTCCTTTAGTTCGAACAAATCCGAATTAGAATGTCAAGGCCAAATTATATCCGGGCTTTTTTTTTATTTTGTTCACTAGTGACATTTTTGTGTCCTCATCCCAACACAGTCCCTTACTCTGAATCTTGATTTGTATTCTGTACTTCCCCTTCCTTCTTAGCCACCCGGGGACGGGTAGTAAAAAGGCCAAGGCATTGAGGAGAAAACTAACACCGAGTGGAAAACAGGCCTGGTTAGTCACTCATTAGAAACCGTCACTTGACCAACGTCATTAAGAAAGATGCTGTGTTGGGGGTGATCAATAAAATAAACTCGGAAAAGCTGTGATCAATCAACAAGTTACTCCTCTCACCCTATGCTGGGTAAGTTATCACTGCACTGAAAAAAAAAAAGAAAAACATTCGTGAACGTTGCTGGACACAAACTAAGAGACAAATTTAGCATAATCTTATATAGCAAATGTTCCGAGACATGTTAAGGGGCAAATGTAATAGTCGGTCCTTTTAACTCCATTACTGCAGTTGGTTATACGACACAAAGGAACCTGGATTAGCGAGAAATACAATAGCCAGCCAGCTAACAGGCCAGATCAACTTCAAAACTTTGGAAATCTGTGTTGACAGTTCTGATTGATGGTTTCTAAAATGGCGACGGGGTAATGAAAGAATAGATAGCTTTGAAAAAAAAAAGTACACACAGATATTAGATTGAAAAAAGAAAGTGTTAAAGATAGCTTTGAAAAAAGAGAGACAGATATTAGATTGAAAAAAGAAAGTGTTTGAAAAAAAGAGAGATACACAGATATTGCATTGAAAAAAGAAAGTGTTAAAGATAGCTTTGTAAAAAGAGGTTCACATAGATATTACATTGAAAAGAGAAAGTCTTAAAGATAGCTTTAAAAAAAGAGAGATACACAGATATTACATTTAAAAAAGAAAGTGTTTAAGATAGCTTTGTAAAAAGAGAGATACAGATATTAGATTGAAAAAAGTAAGTGTTAAAGATAGCTTTGTAAAAAGAGAGATACACAGATATTACATTGAAAAAAAGAAAGTGATAAAGATAGCTTTTTAAAAAGAGAGACTCACAGATATTTGATGAAAAAAGAAAGTATTAAAGATATCTTTGTAAAAAGAGAGAAACATAGATATTAGATAGGAAAAAGAAAGTGTAGAAGATAGCTTTGTAAAAAGAGACACACACAGATATATTACATTGAAAAAAAAGAAGAAACTATTGAAGAGGGAAGAAGTGGAGAAAGAGACAGAAATTGAAATGGATAAGGCGAACAGAAGAAACAAAGAAACGATGAAAAGGAAGAAAATAAGTTTCGCCGCGCTAGGGTCAAACTCCCTTGCTTAATTAAAATCTACAAGTTGAACAAAACAATTCCTTTCCCCTTACAATATGATTCCCCAACTAAAGCTATGCGTCCCTTATAACCAACGACACGGGTAGACTAGTTAGGAAAGGAGGATTAATTAAAGAAAAGGAAATACATTAAGAGAACGTTGCAAGAAAGGAACAAATACTGTTCTCTGTTGAAAAAGAATTCACAGAATGTGTTGCATTGTGAATCACTCAAAGAGTGATAAAAATGTAAGCCCAAACCCTTGAGTGGAATGTAGGGATGTCTTTCATTTTTGCATCCCTGCAGATGGCATCAGCGCCGAAATGTCAAATAAATGGCTGTCTCTGGCTAAGGCAGGGTTGCCAGATATTTAGAGACGTTTCTGACCAAAAAATACGCATTTATGACCCATTGTCAAAATCATACATAAATCATTGTAATACTGTAGTAGACCCCCCCCCCCGAATTTATTTGAAATACTACTGCAACTCTAAAGGACTGGGGTCCCAAAACCTCTTAGACAATCGGCCCCTTCATACAATCCTTGACCTCCCCCCTCCCTGATTGACGTCCATGTCAAAAAAAACAAAACAATGATAATTAAGTAGACGTGTAATTTTTAACGTGTTTTTATTTCATCTTAGTCAATCTATTTTAAAGTTAAGAATGTTCAAAAATGTAAACATGGCCAAACCAGAAAGTTCGTAGCCAAATGCTTTTTTAAAAAGGTCATATTTGTCAAATTTGGCCATAAAATGGCTAAAATGGCAACCATGGGTTAAGGGCTTTTTATGTTGAGGTAACACACATGTAAAATTATTGCTCAACCAATAAGCACGAGTGGAAGGAAGCAGGAGGGGGAAAAAATGAAAAATAGTGCGAAATTATGCAAGCGAGGAAATGTGTTTCCTGCAAAAATGTAATGGGATCTGTTTCTAAGTGAAAAGCTTGTTTATAAGGCTGCTTGGGTATGTTTAATCTGTTTCTATAAAACAACATACACTGTTAGTCTATTTGTTTCCGCCTACCTTGAATATTGGTTAAACATCGTCGTAGTTCAACCTAATTCGGTACACATATTTAGTGGACGTGGTGGTGAGGGATTTGGACCATCTAGTTGAAAGAAATGGAAGTTTCTTTTTCAATGGTTCGAGACTGGAGTTCTATACATGTAACTATAATGCTAAATTGAACCTTACTTTCTGATCAAAATTCCTATATACGTTTTAGAACTCTATCATTTATCATAAAACAACTGGCTCTGTTTGTCAACGTGCCTCAACACTGGGGAATGATTTTGAAAAAAGGTTTGAGAAAAAATATTCTTAATGGTTTTAGAGGGGAGTTCTATTATCATTGTAACTATAATGCTAAACTGAACCCTTACTTTCTGTTTTGATATACATATATGGATATATATAATAACTGGACACCACTGATAGGGCAGGTTTGAGCTCGTTGTATGAAAATCTCAGTGTAAAAAAAAGAATCTTTTTCTGGATACTTGTGAGTATGAGTGAATGGGGGAAAATTTAAGGGCCTAGCCCTGTGAATGTTTCCATGAATGTCTATTTCACGATGCAATGTATTTGTGAAATGAACTCGATGACAATGTCATGACATAACTGCTTTTCTCTCTCTCTCTCTCTCTCTGTTCCTCTATATCATTCTTATATATATGCGAACAGTTTCTTCATAGCAAGAAACATAACGATAGAAAATTAGTTTCTTATCTTCATTCCCTTGTGTAGTGATATATAAAATGTCTGGCAAGACTTACACTGGGTAACTTGAGAGATGAACTGATTGATATGTTTTCGAATTGGGTAGCACCTCGTTAAAAGTTTCGATGCAAGAACTTATATTAAGTAAATATGAACTTAGAAAGAAAAAATCATAACTGTAAACCGTTTTGGAGAGTCCAGAATACGAGCCTCAATTTGCCCACGCTAGATATACCCTTGGAACACTCCTTCCAAAGACAGCCGACCTCTGTAACCACCTTGATCATCTGCCTAGGAGGAGGAAATTCCAACAGAAAACGTACAACCTCAGGGATTTATGTCCATTGTTCCATCTTGGTAGGCCATGGCATGTAAACACTTCGTTCAAAGAGTGTGGTCTGTCACAAAAGGAAAACTTCATTAGTGCAGACCTGAGGGCTATTCCATACGACACGTAAAATACTTGGATTGATATGTATTTATTTGTAATGTTGAATGGAATGGGCTGCCTATACTCTGAAAAATGTTGAGATTGTCTATAATGCATCCATGCTGTATGTATAAATATATGTGTATATTTGCAGGTGGATGCAAGTTTATAAGTCCATCTTGAAGTGTACATAAATATATATGTAAAGTATAGATGTGTTTTAGAAAAGAAGTTTCAGTAGTGACAAAGGGAGTAAAGTTGGATTAAAGCATTGCTTGAGGCAAAGTGTCTAAAAAAATCCACCTGAATCATGAACTGCCTCAAAGGATAATTGATTCAAAAGGTGGCAGAACATATGACACAGTTTCAGGATAAAAGAAGTGATTTCATTTCTCTATTATGACTACTTTATTGCTTCAAACTTTTACCATTTAGTATAGATGTTGATAGATATGGCTTGGAGCTTAGCTTGGAGGTGCAGGTGGCTTAATGGTTAACAGCGTGGAAAATCGAATCAGCAAACCTAGTTCAAACTCCTGCTATTCAGTGGGGTAGATTAAGGGCTGTAGCCATGGTTTTCAACCAAACTAGGTGGTAGACAACTGTGATTCCATACCACTGAGTGGAGCCATCTCAACTTCCTTCCAACAGTTCTTGCAGTTGAACTTTGCTTTCATTTGAATGACATCAACAAGGCCGAGGTAGATGTTCTGTGAACTGGGCATCTAAGGATCTCCGTACACTTTGCAGAGGTTTGTGCCCCGGGGAGGTCACCATTGCTGTTCCATTGTCTATCCAGACATACTAGGACATCTTTTGAGGGTTAAATTCACCAACAATGGCCAGTGACTAGATTGCTAACCATTCCTCTGTGATGGGTACCCTCAGTGAAAACATGACTGATAAATTATGTATTAGAAACTGTGAGGACCCCAGATTGGGTACCCTGGGCAAGAAAGTCCTCTTTTTGGGAAGTTTGTAGATGGCCACTCTATATACACTAGCAAATGTCACTGAATGTTGGAGATAGAGAAACCTTAAAAAACAGTATACACACACACACACACACACACACATATATTATTGTGTCATCCACAGACAGCTGTTTCGTTGTATTACAACTCTTCAGTATGGCTATAGATTATCCATTATCCCATCAAGTACCACGAAGTAGGATCGAAACCTTCACTTCTAACCCAGAGGTTGGCATCCTACCTCTTTGCCATGCAGAACCACCAGAGTGCTCTATTCTGAAGTTGGAAGAGCATCATATATATATATATATATATATATATATATATATATATATATATATATATATATATATATATATATATATATATATATATATATATATACCTAAATACATGAAAAAAATTCTTTACTAGGACATGTACCTGGTTAATGTAAACATTTCGTGCCACTCGCATTTTGTCAGTAACCAGCCATCTGTTGTTTCTTTCAATCCAAAGGAAACAACAGCCAGCTGGTTACTGATAAGTGTGAGAGGCGCAAAATGTTTACATTCTCCAGGTACATGTCCTTGTATATATATATATATATATATATATATATGTGTGTGTGTATATCAATCATGTATATTGAAAATTTTACAGTGAAAATTTCGGATTAAAATTTAGCTAACGACGACATGTCAGGCTACAGACTTATTGATATATATATATATATATATATATAAATAGTAGAATGTGGATTTGCTACACAAACTAGTTCATGTTTCTGCCCTCTCCGGGCCTCATCAGAGGGCAGAAATATGAGCTAGTTTGTGAAGTGAATCCACATTCTACCATTTATTTCAAGCTCTACTCTAAAACAACTCAACTTCAATAGTAAAAAAGTTGTATGTATCGAACACTCTATGAAATAAATCTATTACATATCAGAAGTGGCTTTATATTATTAATAAATTATTATATTGTGCTATACTGCTAGCCTGATCTGTACCATATGTACTCTGTATATATGTATATATGTATGTATATATATATATATATATATAGTACAACTTTTAAGTATTTGACCAAAGCAGAAATTTTGCTTGTATAGTTTGATTTTGAAAGTGAAAAATGGGAAGTTTTATCACAATCAGCACAACAAGATGTGTTTTTGTGGTTCTGTATGTTAAATTTCTAGGAAATGTTTTTTTTTCAAATAGAGTTAGATTGTTGAATGAATCAAACCTCGTATTCTTTCTATCCTGCAAAAATTTTGTCCTTTATTGATCAATTAGATTGAAAAGGCAAATCAACATTGCTATTTGGAAGAGTTACCAAACCAGATGGTTAAAAAGCTTTCAATTAGACCCATGTACATTTTGGAAATAATGCAATCAAAGACAAGAAACGCAGAGTTTATACTTGTTCAAAGTCTTTTCATATAAAGAAAGCGTCATGTTTATATAAAAAGTACTGCTCTCAAGTACATGAACAAGCACAATATATTCAGTACATTTTGAGTTATTTCTCCTTTTGAAAATTTCCCGCCAGTGTGCATGAATAAATTAGGTTAATGGTTTTTCTTCATATGACTTATTATGCCTGCTGATATTCAACATTTGAAGTAAATGTCTCTATGCCTTGGTATGTCAGTACCTGATCCGTGTGTTTGGAGGTTAGATATAACAATGGTCTCTTTTATGACCCCCTTTTCTTTAACTTTTTTCTTCCTGTTTGTCGGTGATATTCTGATTATAAATGTGTATTCAGGAATATATGCATATAGACTAGCTTATGTCTTTAAATTAGTTGAATTCTCAAAGAAAGGCACACATACACACACATTTTTATGTAGGTATATATATATATATATTTATATGTAAGATAGATGATAAACTCTTATGCTTACATATTAATGTAGGAAACTTGGTTTCTTTTGTTGCTGATGTTATCTTCATGCCGCTGTGTGTGTGAGTGCGTAATCAGAATATCTGTGTATGTATGTCTATGTGCATATACATTGCAAATAGTCAACATACAAGTGTATGAATATATATATATATATATATATATATTTATATATGTCTAGAAAGCCTTACAATTGTAAACACTAAATATTAGAAATCTTTTTCAAAATTATCTTTTTGTGTCACTTCAGTCACTTATTTCCCAATATCTGCTAATGTTATTTATATAATTTTCTTCAGTGTTTTTATTTTTTTGTTCAACTTATACTTTGTTATTATGGTGCTATGTGTAATTACATATACATATTATTCCTATTTGCATAATGTTAGTTGATAGTAAGATGTAAGTTGCACACTATAACTCCATTGCTCAGGAGAGAGGGAGCAAGAACAAGAATGATGGGCACCTTACCATAGGATAATGATTAGTGAACTAGTGCAACAAACTATTAGAACTAAGTTGTGAATTTGATCCTTACTGGGTGCCACTCTACTGTGGTCTTATGCCAGAGTAAGTTCAGCATGGTCATAACTAGTCCAGAGATAAACACATATTCACAAATGTATATATACATATATATACACAAACACATACACACACACACACATACATATATATATATATATGTATATATGTATATATAGTGAGGAAAAGGATAAGATTTATCTGACATAATGGCGAATTTAGTAGACAATATTGAAACACAAAAGTTTGGAAACTGGATGGTATTTTTTCTGTTACATGTTCTGAGAGACTGTTTGCTCTCATTGCCAAACAGTGTCTCAAAACATGTAACTGAAATAAATTCAATCTAGTTTCCAAACTTTAGTGTTCACATATTGTTCATCAAATTCACAATATATACATATATATATATACATAAGTCATTTATATTTATCTGAAATATCTTTATTCTAATAGTGCTCAATACTCTTAGTAGAGACAATATGTCAATTAAATGTGGAAACTTGATCAATGGTTGAACCTTTGTTTTGCTATGTTAGCTCATAGAAACAAGTGATCTCCCATCATTACACAGTTAATATGTCACACAATTTAGACAATGTAAATAGAAGAAACTATGGAAGAAAATGGGGCTGCTACAGGAATTAAACTTAAGATCGATAGGGTAGCCACTTCAATGTACTGATGCTCTTACCATTAAGCTAAACAGCCAAGAAAAGAATGGGTTTGGTTAGTTACTTAATTGAAACCGTCAAGTGAAAAACATCTATTGATCACCTTCAACACAGCATATTTCCAAATGAAGTTGGTCACATGGGTGTCTGCTGCCACTTTTCCTGTGAGAGGCAGAAGGATATATTCAGGAAGGAGGTACGCAAAAAGATATATCAGAATGTTGATTGTCAGGTAAGGGATTACGGAGTGCCTAAATTGTGACTCGTTTTAAGCCATCACTGTTCATAGTGACCCATCGATGCCTGGCTTCAATAAGAATTCAACTTTCTGATTAGGTAGCTGCTTCAACTGTTGAGCTCCATGGGAAGAGCGAGGCTACATTGAAGTGGTTACCTCATTGGTTGCAGGCTTGAATCCTGCTGCAGCCCTATTTTTCTTTGATTGTTTATTTTATTTGTGCTATCTTGGCCAAGTGACTTATTCTCCATTTAATTATGTGAGATCATTTCATATTGATTTTCAAATAACATAATGCATCCATAAATATACGTGCATATACATATTTATATATATTTATATGACTAAATAGATATATAATTCATGATTTAGTTTTTGTGATTACATAAGTATATATATATATATATATATATATATATATATATATATATATATATATATATACAAAATGTATATTTAGCCAGCAATTTTTCATTTAATTCATATCAAACATGCATATACATACACACACAGACACACACACACAGACACACACACACACATATATATATATATATATATATATATATATATATATATAGAGAGAGAGAGAGAGAGAGAGAGATAGAGATAGAGAGATACAAATAATTGTATTAATGGAACATAGAATTGCCAACTTTAACTTAACCAAGCCAAAAATTTTGATATTTGCACGAAAAATTGCTAAACAAAAAAATAAACAAAAACTTAGTCTGTAAGTTTGATGTTAGCAATAATTATTTTTGTATTTTCATTTGTAAAGAATATGAAAACAAAATTGTTTTCGTGTAAGAGCAGACATTTATTGCATAATATATTGTGCACCTGCAAGAATAGATCCCAGTAAACATATACCTCATTTGTATAAAGTTGCTAGTTAGCTACTTTGGAGGCTATAAATCTTTCTGATTTTCATCCAATTTAGCTGGTGGCAGCAAATCTGGCTATTGAAAAGTAAGAACAATTTGCAAGATTGATAATTTGAACTGGGGTCTTTGTAGATAGCTTTTTTTTAATAAGGGGGCTTCAAATAAATACACATATCAATTTTGTGGCACATTTAGCTGGAAATGGAAATATTTTAGCCATTTTAAGGACAGTTTTAGCTATAATCAACAAGCCCTACTTGGCAACACTGGATTTATGAAGTAATTGTACCGCCTTCTTCCTTCTCATATATTTGATAATGATTGACAGTTCTATTATACAGGATATATAGGGATGGAGGGTGGAGAATGAAACCCTCTAACACACAATGTGTGAGCAGATTTGATGGCAGAGGGGGAAGTGACAATTCACTTGCTCTTTTAATCTGATGATTGGACTAGTAAGTTAAATACCAATAGTGGTCACAGTAATGGCTTAGTGTCCAGAGCATTCAGCTCATTGCTATAAAGTTTCAAGGTTCAATCTTTCCCACTGGAAAAGTAAGCTCTGAACTTATCTTAATTTTTCTCTAGACACCTTGTCCAACAGTAGAGCCTGGTTTCAGTGGCAAGTTATTTTTGTAGGATGGAGTTGCTAGCACCTCTCACCAGAGTGACTGTCTCACAAAGCTAAAGAGTTCAAACTACCCTTGCTATTTACAAACACCTGGGGAAAGATGCAGATTCATGCCTTTCCCTAGGATATTAGTGTGTAGTAGACTTGAGCTGCCTTAGTATGTGTCCAGGATCATTTATGCTTTGAAAAAAAAAAATTCAGACTTTTTAATGATTACTTCCCCACAAAATGCAAGAGAAGTAACCTATTCATTGATCACCCCTTTTCTCAATTTTTCAATTGATTACTTGAAAACAGCATGCTGCCAAAGATGATGATAATGTAACAGTTTCTATAGAGTGACCAACCAGACCTGTTTTTTCTTAAAGTTCGAATAGAACCCATTTTTCTAGCTTTTGGATTTGTGCTAAGGTTTGTAAATGACATGTTACAGTTGTCTAATTGAACAAGCAGTGAGAGCTAAGTAAATTTTAAAGATACTTCCATGATTTCCTTAACATTATTCAGAAGATTATGCTTGAAACTTTTGCATCAAACTAGTATATACATGTTCCTAGAGTTGATGTCACTATTTTCCCAAGTCTCATCTTATTTTCAAGGAGATACTGTTATATACAGGATGGGATCTATGTATAGGCTGTGGGGACCACACCCTGGGGACCTCCATACTCCCCCCCTAAAAAAACCCCATCAATTTTATTTCATTTGTAACATAAATGTAGCAGTAAATGTTGGATGCCAAAACATCATAATCATCACTCTGATGGTGTCACCTAGTGCGGGTCACTTCCAGCTGTTAGCTAGCTAAATATATATATATATATATATATATATATATATATATCAGTTCTGCATGAGGAAAGGATAGAGCATCAGCCTCTGAGTCTGAAGCGAAGGTTTTGACCCTACGTAGCGGTACTGGAAGGGACAGTGGATTGTCCATAGTCATACTGAAGAGATGTAATACAACAGAACAGCTGTCTGTGGATGACACAAATATTAATCTTATATATATATATATATATATATATATATATATATATATATATATGTATATATATATATATATATATATATACTCATTTTTATGTGTAAATATGTGTAACTGCAACAGACTGGGCTCATGTCTACATGTATGTGTAAGCAGAAATATATGCAGGTAACCAAGTCATAAAGAAATAATAATGCTCTGACCCATCTCCTGTTCCTCTTTGATACTCATAAGCCCCGAAGAATAGCCTCACATATTCCTCAGTCTAATGGCTGTTCTTCTTAAATTGCTTCAAGACTAATTGGTGTCATCTCTAAAAGACAACCTTGTGACATTAATAAGGATAAAGTGACTGTTAAAGATCAACTCAATCTAGATGAGGAAGGTGGGGTGGGGTGATTGCTTGTGCCAGTCCCTTGCCCTCCTAGGGTGAAATGAGGAAGAGATTGGGAGGTACAGGGCTGAATTCAGTGGAAGGCTGACCTTTTTCTTTTGTGTATCTATGTTTTCATTATCTTCTTTCATCCTCTCCTTCTGATAGAAGGAAGGCTTCCTCTAATTACGACCTTGAACTATCAAACTTATATTCACATGCTTATGATGGATTCCACAATTATGGAGGAAGCTGATTATCATGATTACTTTGAGACAGGGTCTTTTAGATAACAATAAACGGCTGATAACATTAAGCAAAGGATTTAGAAATTGGAACAATTTACTTTCATCTGACTACAATTTAATGTGTGTGTGTGTGCATATGCACTGTGATTACTTGACAACTGACCATTTACATAGTTGACATTCATCAGGTATATTATTTAACACACAAGGCCTTGCCGTGTTAAGTTTGGAGTTGTTTGGTTAAGCGGTTCTCAAGAAATCTTTCACATTGGTATTACAGTGTTGAGTTTGAAGTTGTTTGGATCTGCAGTTTTCTAGATATCTTAAAGGCCATTGTACAAAGTTGACATTCTCCTGATGTATTTGTCAGCGTCTGCTGTACATGTAATTAGATATATGAGCAAGATATTGCTTGTAACATGATTGACATGCTTCCTGCCCAACATGGAAATGTATCAGCTAAAAAATGCTATTTGAAGGATGTTTTTTTCACATTGACCTTGATCTAAACATTTTTCCAATCGTTCTGATGATCTCAAAAGTATCATCAATCGAATGGGCTTTCCCACCTTAGTAGGAAATGTCGCCTTGATGTTTTTCTACTCAGTTTAATTCCTGCAATTCATGTTTGAACTTTTGCAACAGTTGCCTGGCTGCCATCTTCATTTTGACCTCTCAAAGTTGTCAGTGTTCAGATCTGACTTCATTTCACGTCTGAAAATTAATATTATGGTCAGTACTAACTACGTAAGAAATTTCATGCCTTTTTCCAAAAAGTGTGCAAAATTTTAAAATCACTGGAATCAACAGATAAAATTGAACTTTAATTAAGTTCTACCCCTTGTATTGTTGGTATTGTTTGATAGTTGTCTCTAAAAGCAAAAATTTTGCCAAATCAGTACTTGTTCCCCCTCCCCCAACTTGTGGAGAGAGAGTCAAGATCAACTCTTGGAATTAATTCATGGGGAGAGGGCCCTGATAAAAGCAGGGATGATTTAAGCTCCTAAAAGTATATGATCATTGTTCATGAAAAGTTTTTTGTGACTTGACCCTCTGATTTGACTTGGGCTTTTGATTTGTATCCACTCAGGACAAGCTTGGCTTTACGGATTAGGATTGTTGGAAGAAAATGCCACATCAATAAGACCATAGACGGTGGGCGTATGTGTGGAGTTTCCTCCTGCCTGAGCAATAGCTTTTCAAGGTGAGGCCAGCTTGCCCTGGGCCAACCCCGTCCTTTAAACCAAGGGTTAGCATCTTAAGGTCCTCAGAAACATTTATCAAAAGTCCAGACACTTCCAAATGTCAGACTGTAGAAAATGATTTTTACCAACTCAACATCTTGTTTTCAAGGAATTATTGTTATATACAGGACGTATTTACATAGAGATAGATTTCTTTTGTAATGATGAAAATTAGGTGCCTACCTCAAATACAAATGGAAAATTACCAAACTGTAACATGTTTTTATAAAGTATTCTAAAGTATATAGTTTGTTGGATACTCAAATATGCTTGTATTTAAGTGCGTAGGATATGAACCAATGTTCCTCCTAATGTATAGTAATCAGCATGCGCAAATTTTATGTTGTTTAAATTTTTTTTCCTGTGAATGATGTATGTGCGCACTGAAGGCTTGTGCCAATGTAAACTTGATTTTGTTTTAATATTAGTTTGGCACAGCCTACCTCTTACGTCTTATGAAACTATTGGGATATTTCAATATAATACAGGTATGATTGCATTTTATATAGTAATCTATTTGGTCAAGATTTTTACTACCTAATTAATAATCTAACAATCTATTTAGTAGAAACAGCATATTATTTCCAATAAATATGATTATTATGTATTATATTATTTCACGCTTGAAATCATACGTATAAGCATAACAATTAATTGCTGCATTATTTTAGATAAGTGATGTTCTGTGCACACATTAGTTTACTTGGGATGCTTGTTGTAAAATGTATATATAGTCTTAAAATGTATGTATATAGTCTTGAAAGCTTTACAGCTTTAAACACTAAACATTAAAAAACTTTTTCAAAAGTTTTTTTTGTGTCACTTCAGTCACTTATTTTCCAATATCTGTCAATCAATTTATATCATTTTTCTTCAGTGTTTTTTTTCACCCTGTTTTACATATACTTTGTTATTATGGTACAATGTATGATTTTTTTCTTATTGGGATCATGTTTACCATGTGACTGTTTTGGGGATTTTAAATACAAAACAGTTATATCAACATAGCACCCCAGCAGTCGAGATCAAACCCCACCTTTTAGCTATGTTTTAATGTATAGCTCTTGTCATACATGTTTGTTATTTTATATAGGGTATTATGTGTATCTCGTATTGGTAGTATTTCATGTTATTTATCATTTAATTTCTTGAAATGGGGCTTACTTATATAGGTTACCCCAAATAGGTATTTAACAATGAGGGATCAGTAAGTATAACATCAGCCATGACTCATCATTGGGGACACTTTTATTGAATGCTCACTTATATTTATATGGGAAACACATTAGGAAAATAAAAAATGTAAAAAGGTGAACTATTAAAATGAAAAAAAAAATGTGATACATAAGTTACAGAGAAAAACTTATGAAAATGTAATCTAATGTCACTTGAAAACAGTAGAAGATATGACCTGACAGAAACCTGTAATGGAAAACGTACAAAAGCTGTTAAAATCAGGGAAAGTCAAAAAAGAGGCCAAGATCCTTAAAATTTTCAAAAACCCGCAAGGTTTAAAAGAAACACTTCTTCAGCCAAAGAATAATCAATGGCTGGAGTCAATTGTTGGAAGATGTAACAGCTAAGAACAGAGTACAAATCCAAATCATTGGTGACAAAGAGTTCAGATATGAGGGACTACACATGATCCTGATGATGGATGAATCTAGTGAAAATATAGATATACAATCTGACGATATTTAACGAAGAGTCTAAGTCTTCGAATACTGTGCAAATTTTGTGCTTCAAAATGTACTGTGTGTTACATAGAATTTTCAATCAATACAAATTGGTTAAAAAGTTGAACAAAGGTTAAATTTAGCTGCTACAAATTCTGAAAATTCCCATTATATTATACGTAAAAGATGGTTACTTCCACGATTTTATCTTCCATAATTAGGGTTTGGTCATAGAGAAACTATTCAAGTGCACTTCCTACCCATTACCACTAAACTTAAAACCTTTGCACTGTTTTAGTTGCAAACTCTTCTTCCTGCCTATTGAACCAAAAAAAGGAAGAGAGAAGTTGGACACTTTAAACCAGTGCAACTCATTGTGAGATATGTATACCAGCGCGAGTGTGTGAATCATAGGCTGCTGGTACAGGGTGCATTTTCACATTTTCAATGAGGTTTAAATTATATATTACTAGAAAATATTCTTGGCTGTTCTTTGGTATTATTTTAAATAGAATGTATAAAACTCCTTCAACACCAAAATGATGAGGTTTTGTTAGTTCTACTCTTACACTTAAAGAATTTTCTTTTAAATATCCTATATTAACTCGTAAATTCATAAATTGCTTGTAATAGACAGCAGAACTCTTCAATAAAAAGCATGAAAAATGCTGAAACTCTTTTATTAATTGTGTAAGAGAAAATTTCAAAAATTACCTAAAAGTCAAAGGGAGATTATTTCAATCAGATGTTATTACCCCTAAATTGACTTTTTATTTCCTCTATGAATTCAAGAGTCAATTTATATACTATTTATTATGGAATGTCCATTAAAAAAAATTCCTTCAGCTTATATTGAAAATAGTTGGCTTTTCAATTCATTGCTTTGATAACCTTTGAGTAGCTGTTATTTTGTTTGACCCTTCTCCAAATTAAACTTGTTGACTTTTGATACTACAAACCATCAAAAAAAAAGCAGCAGCATAGTCATAGGTATCTTCAGTTTCTGAGTGGTTCTGGTTCACTGTGTATGAATGTGTCACTTGTACAGACCACATCAATTGAGCTTGAAGGCTGAAAATTTAAACGTTTACACCTTAATATGTCCAGAAAATTTTTTTTTTTACAAGAAAATTGTCCCCAATAAGTTTTTAGGTGGTTTCAATTTATGATGTAAATTTATGCTAAATTGACTCCAGATCCCAATTTTTTAATTGATCTCCCCCAATTTAGCATTCTGCCAAAAGGTGTTGGGCACATTTCTATTAAGTGACTAACCAGGTCTGTATTCATTACATTTTACCGATAAAGATCAGCATTACCATGAATTAGTACTTTACTGATCGTGTACGAAAAATAATTTTGCACCGATATGCTGCTGGTCCCTTACACATTTGAAAAGAAACCTTGCTAGTTCTTGAAATCAGATAGTCTGAGTGACGCTGTCCTGATCCATTCCAGACAGAACCGATTCTTCATACTCAACCCTTCCTTTAGCTTTCACATTTCCTTTTGCCTCTTCATCTTCTTGCCTCCTCTGATCCGCCTTCCTCTTTCATTCCCCCTCCAAAATCAAGGCCAGGGGGGTAGGGAGATTTTCTGGCATCCCTGGCAAGCTGAACTTGTGCGCCCTTTAAAATCTAGTATTATTAGAAACTGTCAACACAGGTTTTCTGCAATTAATAAGTGGGTAGGGCTGGCCTGATGTGTCAAATATACAGGATATAACAATGGAGCAAGAGGGCTGAAAATTTAAGCCTTTGCCCCTTATTATGTTGATAAATAACATTTTTTTTTGTTTTTTCAAAATCCATCCTCCAAATTAGTTTCTTGTTGGGGGTTCAATTTACGATGTAAGTGTATGCTAAATTGGCCCCTTTGTTTCTGTCCAGCAGCATTTACGCCTGTTTTTTGAAAATTTGGATTTTTTTTAGTGATCGCCACCCCTCAAAAGGTGAGAGAAGTTATTTATTCATTGATCTCTCCTTTTTCCAATTTTTTAATTGATCACCCCCAACACAGTATGTTACCAAAGATGTTGGTCATGTGATGGTTTCTATTATGTGACTTATATCTCCACGTGAGGTTGAGTACGATTCTCTCATGTGCATGTTGCATGGTTCTCAATTTGAGGGTCAATCTTCTGCTCTGTGGGTGATTATTAGGAGAATGAATTGGTTAAAGACCTTCTTTTTGTGACTAATGGGATGTTCTTGTTCTTGAAAGGCTTTTTTTGAGAATTTCACAGAGATTTGTTGTCCAAGGTAGAGGTAATGGTCTACTTTCTCAAGTTCTGTGTTTTCTAGTGCATTAATTGAATGAGAATGTCTTGGTTAGTCCTGGGTATGGTCATGTTGCAAGAATGGATGACAACTGATGGACATCATGACTCACAACATGGATCCCCAGAGATCAAATGCAGTGCAGAGGCCCGCAGAATATGAGATGGCGAGACGAACTGGACAGGTTCAGCGACGCTCATGATAGAGAAGTGGGGCAAATCCTGGCGAAGGTCTATGTCCAACGACAGATGATAAGAGACTGATGATGATGTCTCGGTTATGAGAATTTCCTTAGATAATTGCTTTTCTTAGTTTCAAAACAAGAGAAAGTATTCAATTGTCCAATATTCCTGAAAAAATCTGACTTCATATCTGAGAATTTTCTTATTTTGACTGTTTTCATTTTTTTTAATCTAATTATTTTCATTTTTTTCCATTTGTATTTTGGAAGCCCTACTTTCTCCAGTGCATGACTCCCCCCCCCCCTGATTTGGTCAGTGCTTGGTTTTACTGGCCTAAGTTCACAATCCTCTTTCACTGTCTTCCCTTTGTTCAAGTCATTATCGTCTTTCTCTTTTCACTAACCTTCCGCTTGTTCTACCAACTTTTCTTCATTGATGCGATCTGATTTGATGCTGATTAAAAATATACTTTTAAGTGATGGAAAATCATGCAGCAAAATGCAGATTTGGGGAAGGTGTATATCTCGAAGTGTTGCTAAGAGCCTCTCTGATGACCCTTTCTTTCAGTGCCATTTCAACCATGACACATGAGGCACAGGCATTGACTCACTCTTTCACTCTTCTTCTCCTCTCTCTCCTTTTTCCTCTCACTCTCTCTCCTTCTTCTCTCTTTCTTTTCCATTCTCTCTCTTTTCTCCCTCTCATAATCCCTTCTTCCTCTCACACTCTTTTTTCCTCTCACTCTATCTTTTCTTCTTCCTTTCTCCCCTTGCTTGCTCTTCTTCTTCTTCTTCTTCTTCTTCTTCTTCTTCTTCTTCTTCTTCTTCTTCTTCTTCTTCTTCTTCTTCTCTCTCTCTCTCTCTCTCTCTCTCTCTCTCTCTCTCTCTCTCTCTCTCTCTCTCTTTCTCTCTGTAGCCTCTATTAGGCTGAATCTGGCCTTGTTTGCGACCCCTTACTATTTGTGGTATTCCTTAATGGATGGAACAAACAGCCCCCACACCCAACCATCACCACAATCCTCTCATTAGGAATGGATTGTCAGAATTTCTCTGAAAGAGAAATCAATGAGCAAAAGAATTGAGTCATAAATTGTCTAGTTTCTGTTTCAAGTCCTACACATGCCATCTTCTAAAAAGATTTTTTTAGCTCAAAATATATTTTTTACTGAAAAAATATTCTCAGCTACACACACACACACACACTCACACATACACATATATATGTTTATAGTAATCCACACATATATATTTATGAATTAGAAATATATATATAAATACATATATATTCTCATATATATATATATATTGTTGAGGAATGGATGTATAATCTGACAGAAATAGTTTCAGCTCCAAAGTAATATAATGCATTTATAATCATAAATATATATCTATATATATGAGTGTGTGTGTGTGTGTGTGTGTGTGTGTATGTGTATGTAAAATTTGATATCAATAATACAATCATTTATTTTGAAATAATTCTAATAAAAAAAGGAATGCAGTTGAAATTTTAGAATTTAACATTTTTATTAAATTAAAATACTCAATACATTATTAATACAATACAAAGCAATATTTACTGAAGATTAGGGAGAGAAAACACACAGCACATGTTGGTCGATATATATATATATATATATATATATATATATATATATATATATGAATAACCTTTTATATTCCTTTCATCACTGCTTCTGGTCAATTGATTGTTGCTTCTTTCTATGCAGGTTTCCTGGAAAAAAAATGTAACAGTTTCAGTTTATATAGCAGGGGGGTGCAACTGGGAGGGGGAAATTTGAAATCACTCTTGCCCCCAAGGGAAGGGGGTTGCAAATAGTAGTTCACCCACTACATTTCTATTAAATTTGCACAATAATTAATCTCAATAAATTTTGGAGGGGGTTCAAAAATCTGCCCGGGTTCTAAAATCTCAAACTACCTCATTGCTTTCAAAAGGACCTACTGCTCAATATGCTGACAGACCCAAGGCTTATAAAAGGTCTGCCCAGGGATCCTCAGAAATACCTTTGTTGACCCCCGTTTGGGAACTCCTGCATGTTGGAGTATGGGGGTACCTCAAGGAATGAAGGCCCCAAATCTCCAGCTATGATTCAAATTTTCTGAAAAAAAATTAACATGTACAGTAGCAAGCAAAATATAAGGAAATATAAGGAATCTATTGTTGTTACTGAAAGAAGTATATTAGTCTATGTATTTTTTCACTGCTTACTGTTCGACTATATGACTATATTTTGTAAAAAGTATGGCTTAATTGGGGAAAAATAAGCATCTATAATAACAAAAAAACTTATATTTCTGCAACAAACATGGTGATCACAAGTTGAATGAATTGAAAAAATCTTGGAAAACTCGCAACAAAATTGAGACATTTATTACAAAATCTGTGTTTAATGTTGCAGTCATTATCCTTTATTGTGAACATCTGTTTTCACATGAATTGATTATTTCTTGGCAAAATTCAGAGGTTATCTTGTTTCTTTCAGTTTCAATCTTCTCCCAAAGATAGTTCAAATTTTGGGATTTAAATGTTGGACACACTCTCCTATCAACTTCCATACATTTTCTATTGGATTGAGGCCAGGATTTTCAGGGGCCAAGGTTTTAGGGAGACCAAGTCATTTTTGAAAGTCCTTCCTGGTTCATGAAGCACTTAACTTTCTTGACTCTTGACTCTTGACGTATCACCCTGCATAATGATGGACGGCTGATTCTTAACTAAATGGAGGTATGGAATGACATGCTGTTGGAGGATTTCTTTATAGACTTCAGCATTTATCTTGCTAAGTAGACGAACTAGAGGGGCCAATGCCAGCTGCAGACATGATGCCCAAAACCATCACAGTGTCAACTCCAAACTTCAGTCTTACCTCAACACAATGAGGACCAGCCTTTCACCAACTATGCCTTAGAGACTTTTATGTTCTTTTAACATTAGATCCCAATAAGTTGAAAGTGTACCTGAGCCCATGTTCTATAGCATCCTGAAGACCCGCTCTCTGGTTTTTATGACTGATAAGAGGCTTGACAGCAGAGGTCTGAGGTTTCAATCTGGCTTCAATCAGTTGACAGAAGTGTCACGACACTTGCAAACCTGAATTCTCACCTCATTCGCATGAAATCTCAGTATTAATCTTGAATCTTTCTGCCATTAATGTTCTTACCATTATATGATCTTTCCTCTTTACTGTTTTATGAGATTGACAACACTTCTTTTGGAATTCTAGTATATTTAACTTTTTATTTTGGAGGATTATTCTGTAAACAACACTTTTAGATCATCCCAAATCATTTGTAATTACAAGAGACCATGTCACTGGTAGTATGTTAACCTAAATAAAGTAATTTATGATAGTTATTAAACACTTTTGACATCAATTCCTATCAATGAATGGAAAAAAATTATATCGTTCCCTATATTTTTATCATCATGAATAATGCAAAAATTTTGCTATTGTAGTTATTTTGGGCTTTTCTCTTTCCTGATTAAGTTATAGATGCTACTCAATATTCCTAGGTTGTATCATAATAAGTTGTCAAAAAAATATTTATCTGGGTGATTTGTTACAGCAATAAGGATCAATTAATGCAGTTCATTATAGCTGTTCCTTATATTTTGCTTGCTATTGTACACGATGAACATATACACAATCAATGAACAAATATACAAATCGGTATTATATACACACGGACAAACACACAGATCGAAATAAAGAGATAAATAAATGAACAGATTAACATAGAACAGTGGATATACACACAGATGTATATATATTCATATTCATTTTTAAATCTTTCGTGCAAATCAAATTATGATAACACATAAACAATAATCCTATCATTTCTGTCCTATCAATATCATATAGGATATATTTTTTGTTGAGGAGTTCAAGCCACTGTATATTTTTATGATTTCAGATATATCAAGCATCAATAAATTACTCCTCATTCTTTACCCATTTATTCTCTGCAAGTAACTAATGTCATTCAGTTTGTTTATTACTATTTTTCCCCTCTTTTCTTCCAGGTTTTTTCTCATGCTGAGTCATTTAAGTTGGTCAAAATATTCCTGGCTTCATCTGACTCATCAATATCAGACTCATCAGCACGAGTCCCCAAGGAAAATTGAAAAAATAAAGTTGATAACAGGTCTGGTTGGTCACTGGATAGAAACCATGCAGTGACCAGTGTCTTCTGGCACATGCCATGTTGGAGGTAGTCAGTAAAAATAAAAGTTGGAGTGATCAATAAATAAGTTACTTCTCTTGTTTTTTCTTGGTCAATGATCACTGAAACAATCTGAATTTTCAAAAAACAAGCATGAACATTGCTGGACACAAACCAAGGGACCAATTTAGCATAAACATATATTGGAAATTGAACACTCCTCTAAATACCTACTAAGGGGAGAATTCTAAAAAATTATTTTTCTCTGTGTAATAAGGAGTAAATGTTCAAATTTTCAGCCCTCTAGCTCCATTTGTATGGCCTTTATTTGTTATGCATACATAGCCTGGCAGCCAGCTAGCCAGTCAGACCAACTTAAAAACTGAAGAAACATATGTTGACAGTTTTGGTTGATGGTTTCTAATAATGTAGATATTTTCACCTGGTCTCCTAATCAGTATAATAAAAAGTTCACCTACTGCATTTTAACAGACATATCTCCCAAAATGGTGGAGTGGGCTCCCCAAGGAGCTAAAACTCCCTGAGTCTCCAAATACACCAAATCTCTAGCAACACCCCTGTCCACAATACATTGTAAGGAGTCACATCTCTCAGATACTATCTTGGAAATTACAAAATTCCATTAGATGAAAGAAAGGATTTCAGAAACCATCAACCAAAAATGTCACCAATACTCTCAACATAGGTTTCTACAGTTTTAAAGTGATTCTGGTGATCTATTTATGTATTGTGAGTATAGAATGCATCAATGGAGCAAGACAACTGAAAGTTTAAACACTAAATCCTTATTATATCCCCCCCCAAAGGTTTCATGGAGCGTTCAATCTAAAATGTAAGTTTATGCTAAATTGGTCCTTATTTTGTGTCTGGTAACATTCACGATTGATTTTTGAAAACTCGGACATTCTAGTGATCTTACAAAGGGCAAGTGAAGTTACTTATTTATTGATTGCCCCTAACAGGGCGTGCTGTAAAAAGATAATGATCTCTTGCTGATTTCTATTGAGTGGCTAACAATACCTGTTGTGAGCATTTGTATTTATGCTGGTAGTAAAAGAGCCTTGTGAAAACCAGTAGACAATTTTGATACCCCCACTTTGAACCAGGGTTGCTATTTTGTGCTTTTCAAGATCAAAATTTGGCAAATTTGGTACTGAACAAAGCTATTCGGTTCTGAAAATAAAGATTTGGTACGGCAGCAAAAATTTGGTATTACACACAAATGATACGATATGACACAATTATGCATGAACTGTTGATTAAAAAAATATGTATTTTGATCCACTTCTACAGCAATGATAGTCTGATGATGGATTTTAAGTTATTTGATTATTTTGCTACTGGAGCTACTTAATTTGGTCCCAAGACCATTCAAATTTGATCTGATGATGGATTTTAAGTTATTTGATTATTTTGCTACTGGAGCTACTTAATTTGGTTCCAAGACCATTCAAATTTGATCTGATGATGGATTTTAAGTTATTTGATTACTTGGTACTTGAGCTACTTAATTTGGTCCCAAGACCATACAAATTTGGTCGTGTGTAGCAAAAGACATATGGCACTTTTGCTTTGAACTATCCCTTGATTAAATGTTGATGATAATGAAGTGAATAGTAAAAAACTATGATAAATGCAATTGATTCACTGACATTGGCAATAACAATTGAATGAAGAGATTAATGTAGTTGATGATATGAATGAGATATTACTGAGAATTGATGTTATAATATGATTTTTTATCTACTTTATGTTAAGATATTCTTGTACAGCGTTTTCTCAAGTTTTTAACAATTACATTAAAACCTCATGCGGGTACACATTTTTCTTACTGGACTTGCTGTCTTTGGGATTTTATGAATTTTTCTCTACAAAAGTCATTTATAACTTCTTGTTAAATTGATAGCTTGTTATCTGAATTGAAAATAGTGATCACTCTGCTGTTTTTTGCATTTCAAGATTTTAAATCTTGTGCTGTACTCACGACTGCCACTTAATGGTTGGCAACTGAATCCCATGGTTATGTTAGCAACAAGTCTTTTCTTATTTGCTAATCCCTTCAGAATTTGTAAATCAATCTATATATGTGAAAATATTGTAAACTACATTTTATACTCATATTTTAAAAATTTATCATCCCAATTCAATTCAAACAACCAACCTTTAGTTTAACAGCCGAATGTGCGAACTGGCTGCACCACAAAAGCTTAAACCTGATATACCAGAGCTCTTTTCTAATTTCAAAAAAATTATATGTATAAAAGAATGAAAAGACATTATTTTTATCATTAACTCTTAAATCCATACACTACTTGATACTGCTCCTGTGAATAGAATAAAAATAATTATGGAACTCTTCCATGTAAAGAATACAAAAAATCATTTAAAAAATACCTGAAGGTGGAGGAGAAGTAAATCTAATCAGAAGCTATCCCCTTTGATAATAACACTCGGATTTTTTTTTCAATATTTTCAAACTTAAGAGTTAAAACTACCTAAAAAATCAGGAATATATCACCCATAATTTCTAAAAATCAATAATCATTATGGAACATTGTACTATCACCCAATTTATGATTGTTATTATACATATGGTAACTTCCCAAATATATACATTCGCTTTTCAAATATATACGGTAACTTCTGTCCATTTGTTCTTCCATTTGACTGGATTCTATTTAGTTTAAGACGCTTCATTTATTTTATTGGCCCCCACCCTAGATCTTACTTCTGCGATGGTTGTCTTCAGCCGGTATATAACATTCAGCTGTCCCTGCTTAGGCTCTGCATCTACCGTTACTACTTACTCTTACCATTTGTGATACGTGGAATAGAATCAACAAGCCCCCCAAATGGTGTCACTTGCTTCACCCTGCTTCACAGCCGTAGAATATTGGAAACATTGACTAAATAGCTGAAGTTGAACAACTTCTTTCTGGACAATGGAGTACGTATTTTTTTTATCTTCCACGCTGTATCTTGTCTTTCAGTGTTAATGTTCCAACTCATTCTGTGCTTTCTACAAAAACTTTTAGAAACCATCAACCAAAACTGTCAACATGGTTTTCAAGTGATTCTTGCTGGCTGGCTATTTATGCATCATGCATACAAACTGCACCAACAAAGCTAGAGGGCTGAAAATTCAAACATTTATTCCTTATTATTATAAAGCTTTCGGGGAGAGGTTTCAATTCATAATATAAGTTCATGCTAAATTCTTCCTTAACTTTGAGTTTAGCAGCATTCACATTTGATTTTGAAAATTTGTACAATTTTAGTAATGACTGCACAGCAAAGAGAGAAGTGATTTATTCATTGGTTAGCCTTTTTCCCAATCCTTTAATTGATCACCAGGTTTCTACTGAGCGACTAACCAGACCTGTTCTTTGATGATGATCAAGGCACTGAAATCAATGATTGTCCTTCTGTTGCTAATGATATATTTTGCAGATATGATGTTGAATAGAAATTACCCAGTCTCAAATAGTCGATTCACTGATTGAATTCAAGTGAAATACCTATTTTGTTTATTAATTCCTTGCAAAAATATGTGCTGACTGTTTAGAATGAAAAGCAATGCTATGAAACTGAATTAAAAAATTCATTTGTTCTTTTCTCTGAATTTTTTAAAACATTTATCCAATGTCTTCTTTTCTTTCAAATTGATTGTTATAATAACAACAAAAATAGACAAGCTAGACTCATAGATGATTGTGAAATTATTTTGAGCCAGATCTCAGAATCATTATATGGTAAACTTTCTTTTGTACGTGTGTGTGTGTGTGTGTGTGTGCACATGCGTGAATGGGCAGAATGATAGATATTTCCTAAGTAAAATCTGCAGTGCAATCTGACGATTAAACTTACCATCAATAACTTTAGAGATCAGTTCATCAGCCATTATCCTATGACAAGCTCTCAGTGGTTGATATTTACTAACTTCAAATTAGATTAGCGCAAACCACATTGATGAAGCACTCGGCATGTATTAAAGTCATTATTGATAACCCGATAAACTTTACGGCTTGATATTGTGCTCTGTTAGATGCTTGTTGATGGTTTAATTGAAAGATAGATACACATGCTCATACTAACAAAGCTCTATATAGCTCTAGGGACGTAGCTGAAGGAGGGGGGGTCCCCCCCCCCCCGCAATTGCACCAAATCGATGAAAGAGGGCAAAAACTTTATGAATAATAGTTAACCTTTTTACTAACATTATACAATAGCAAATCTCACTAAATGTTGGAAGGGGCCCCTCAAGGATATTGATGAATTTCCCCGATAATATTACCTTAATGATATTCATATATTACCATGGTCAATTTACAATTTAAGGTGAACGTCTTATATAAAGAATGTACTGTATTACCTGCATCTTGAAGTGCGTTTTCCATTGTTGATCTGCTATCTTCAACTCAGGTATGCATTGAGATGATCCTTGATACAATGAGTCAGTCTTTGTGGTTGTTTCTAACCAATTAAGATATAGTGCATATCTGTTGATTGCAAATTTTGCCTTTTCCATCATATCTCACTAAATCAATGGTTTCCAACCTTTAAATGAATTTTCATATAGACCCCCAGGCTTTTGAAAAGGTCTGCCGACAAAACAAGCTCCCAGACCTATGAAAAGTCCAGCCATAGACATCCAGTAATATCTTTGTGAACTTTCAGAAGTCTGCAGTATCCATGATGGGAACCACAGCACTAAATCATAAGGGATGGGGACAAGGGTATCAGGGAGCAAGGCCCTCTGGATCTCCACAGCTCAGCTACATCCCTGTATAGTACTGTAGATATGTGCAGTTTACAAAATGCCTTTATTTGAAACAAAAGCATTTGCTACGTTTTCCCTTCGTGAACAGTCAAGCATCAGAAGACAATACTATTTTCATTTCTCAACTGAGAAAATCAACAATAATTGTCTCAGGAAAGAAATTCACAAGATCTACTTCAAACAATCACAAGTCAATGAATACAGATTGTTCTAGAACAATGCATTCAGTTTGACATTCAGCTCAGATCAATTGCAATCAATGGAACCTGTTTTTATTTCTTCCTTTCACTCAATATCAGAAACCGTCCACCAAAACTGTCACG
Organism: Thysanoteuthis rhombus; assembly: GCA_963457665.1. Lineage (NCBI taxonomy): Eukaryota > Metazoa > Mollusca > Cephalopoda > Oegopsida > Thysanoteuthidae > Thysanoteuthis > Thysanoteuthis major. The sequence continues at coordinate 47,531,397 of OY735204.1, read as the reverse complement.
ATCAAAAATGTCACTTTAGGTTTATACAGTTTTTAAGTGATTCTGGCTGGCTGACTGGCTAAGTATGTGTCAAACATGCAGGTCACTGGTCACTCCAATTGTGCTGAAGGGCTGAAAATTTAATCATTCACTCCTTGTTATATCTAGAAGAAAATGTTTGTTCTTGTTTTTTTAACTCCCCCCTAAGAAGTTTTTAGTGGGGTATTCATTTTAAGATGTGATTTTATGCTAAATTAGTGCCTTAGTTTAGGTCTGGCAGTATTCACACCTGATTCGGACATTTTGATGATCACTGCTCAACATAGATGAGAGAAGTTACGTATTCACTGATCACCCCTTTTTCCAATCTTTTAATTGATCATCCCCAATGATGTATGCCGCCAAAAGGTGTTGGTGTGACTGTTTCTATTGAGTGAACAACCAGACCTGTTCTTTATCAAGATTGTTTACACTTTTTTTTTAATGGTAAAAAATTGCCTCTTATTCTATACTTTGATTTAATGGTTGTTCTTTGGCACTAACGGACATACTTTTTATCCAATTTGTCCGTTGAAAGGAATGCTGACTGTATAAACACACATACATAAATATATATACATACACATAGGTATGTATATATATATATATACATATGTGTGTGTGTGTGTGTATATATATATATATATATATATATATACATATATTTATATATTCATATTTTTAGATGTAAGTGTATGTAAAGGTAAAATATGAATTCAGTAATTTACAATCTGAGCATTCAGAAGGATAAGTATAAGTTGGCATATGCACGAGTAACTCTCCCTTCATATATATATATATATGGCATGTACATGTATATGTATATGCATATTCTTGTGTAGAATAAATGTTAATAAATACTGTTTTTATTTGCTTATGGATATGTCTGTAAGAATATGTATATGTGTGTGTGTGTGTGTCCGTGTGAGTGGTTAAATGTATGTGTATGCATGTATACAATGGACTATGCATACATATGGTAATACCTTTCAAAACACCTCACTCCTTTTTCTCTCCTTTCTAGGATCCCAGTCTTGAACGAGCGTAGATCCCCATAAATTAGCCTGAACAGACCCTGACTGATGAGTCATCGTTAACCCAACTGAGCCCCACCTAATATAATCGATGTCCTTCGCTCACTATCCTCTACCTGCTGCACGTTACCACGGCAGCAGCAGCCCCAGACTGCTGTACTCACCAACAACATGCAAGATTATCCAAATCAAAACAAAAACAAATTTCTACCAGGTACAACATGAAACAACATTAAGGCCAGACATACCTGTAGATCAGCGTTTCACCCCAAACATGATTTGTGTTTTCGCTTAATTTGTAACCTAAAGAATTTCTCAGATACGGCATGTTATCTTTTAGAGGAACATTGGGAGGAAAAAAAAAAAGTTATTGTTCCAAATGAGTCATATTTCGATTAAATATTAACAGTCTTTTGTTGTTTATAACAGCCTTCATCTTAGTGTTCAGGAAACAACATTTCACAACCTAATAAATGGAACGAGCGGTCATTTATTTAAGAGTATGGAATTAATCTTTAATATCCAGATGGGCACTAATGATTGAAGTAGATTATAGAGTGAGGGACTTGCGCAGCCTCACCATCACTCTTTTCGGTGTCCATCACACCGCTCCATGGGATTTTTGTTTTGTGGTATTTTCTTGAATGCTTATGTCAATTGAACTATATAAAACAAGTTGGTGAAGCTTTCTCAAAAGGAAGTTCACGTGCTTTCTTTCAACTTCTGTGTCAGTTAAAGCCATTTCGAATTATAAGGATTTTAAAATTATTTAATGAATAAAATAAACATTCTGAAATCGCAGATGATAACTGGATGACTAAGTCTAAACAAAGCGAGCTGCATTGCCAACTTTTTAAGAGATTTTATATCCTAAATAGATCCAAAAGAAATGAAGTTGTTCTAGATATTTAAAAAAAAAAAAAATATCTGAAATTGAGGCTAAAATGATGCTTTCATTAGGTGACGCTGACAAGACTATACTTAAATTGAATTGCAGTTAGATAGGGTGTAGGGAGAGTTATATTCATGCCTTTCACAAGTATTAGTATAAAACTGACTTGAATTCCAAATCAATTCATTGATTCCTTTTATCAAACTACCATCAGCCATTTTCATTTACACCTTCAACTGACAGATACATGAACAAATGTACAGACAGGTAATGCAGTTTGTATATTTGATTATGACACATTATGATCAAATTTAAAAAAAGAAATAATGGGCAAAAACTGTTTTGACATCATTAGGGAGAAAAAAGGGAAATCTTTCCAAAAGTAGTGTAAAATGTTTCTTTGAACATTTTGTTTAGCTCAATTTTGTGTCTTCAGCATAAAAAAAATAACTCTTCTGCTGGTAAATAACATCTCTGAGCTGAAAACAGCCTTGAAAAATGATTCATACAAAATTTCTTATTCCTCTCCTTACAAATGATTATTCCTCTGCTTCTTATCTAGAAAAGTTTTGAAAGTTGAAAATAATTTTTAATGTGTGAAAGAAATTTCCAGAAAATTATAAGAAAAAAAGGAAATGATAAACATTAATATGTAACAAATAAGTCTGGTTAACAACACAGCTTACATATTCTTTCAATATATATATATATATATATATATATATATATATATATATATATATATATATTAGTGTAAACGTATTGACGAACCCATGATTTGAAAGACTAATAGGGGCGAATGGTTGTCCATTTATTGCAAATGTCTATTGGATTGAATTTTACCAGAGAAAGGGCATTTTTTACTATTTTCTAACCTTTTTCAAATTCAAATGTTGATGTAGCTTTAATGTGATATAGGACATAAATTTATTCAATCAGAATACAGAACAAGTCACTCAGTAGAGTTTGCAAAAAGAGAGCATCCAGCTATAGTTGTTTGCCTCTCTGATATTGTTTCTTAACTGCCGAAAATGTTTATGGCAAGAGACAATTATTTGATTAACTTCCATTTCTGTACCATATTCAAGTTCACACACTTTCTTATAACTTCTGTATCAGTTGATGCCATATTGAGTTCTAAGTTTTGTGAAATTATTTAATGAATAAAGTAAACATTCAGAAATCACAGATGATAACAGGAAGACCATGTCCAAAAACAGTGAGTGGTGTTGCTAACTATTTTGAAATTTTCATATCCCAAAAAGAGGCAAAAGAAATCCAAAAAAATATCTAGTTGTTATGGAAAATTGTCTAAAAAGTTATCCAAATTTGAGGCAAAGAATATCCAAAAATATTTAGATGTTCCAGAAAATTATCTGAAAATAAACTACATGTTATTGTCTTCATTCACTGCATGCTAAATCAAAATATGAAAAAAGCATTAAAAATTTAAGGACAAACAGGAAAAAAGTAGTGTTTTTCTTTCAAATTTTTCTAACTAACAAATTTCTGAAAGGTTCCAGGGTTTAATAGATTGAAGGTACCTAGAATTGAAAGGAAAAAAATGTTCTCTCATGGGAACTGTGAAGCTGAAAAAAATGAATATCAAACAAAAATTTTGACCCTAACCCACAACATGTGGTACAGATTTTAAGCAGTAATAAAAAAAATCTTAAATTGTTGAGACTGATATTCATCCCAAAAATGAAGTGTTTTTATTTTAAACAGTAAAACATAATTCATTAAAACTGAAACAATTTGTTATCAAATGAATATGCCTGCAGTCACCTCATAAACAAATATAAATAAGTTCCCTGTTTTTGAGCCCAGGTAAAACCATAATTTTGAAAATAGATTTTGATATCAGCATTCATGATCTAATCAGGATATTGCTGTGATGCCATCTTATTATATCTTAACAGCCAATACATTCATGTGCTCCTAAAATCTAAAACACCCATGGGATATATGATATTGACAATTTTATGTTGAGAGCAATCCTAGTTAATAGCTTCAGGAGTGACAGAAGAAGATTCAAATTAGCCCAAGTAAAAAAATTATCTCCATTTACTTGCTTATAATGGACGAGTAGCTGAGAGGAAGCCCCTTTTAATCATTCTCCTGACATGAAATAATTTCAGCCAAAAGCCTAAGGTGACGGAAATAAATATATCTGCCTTGTCCAATAACGGCATGAATGCAGAATGAGAGCTGAATGCTGCTTTTCATAACTTTTGTTTTTTAACATCATTTCTGATGAAGTTACAATGGCAGAAAAGAAAGTATGATAAATTTTCCTAAATGTCATAATACTTTAATATTGTTAGATTCTTACATCCAAATAATAAACACACACACATGCACACACATATATGTATATAGAAATATTGCTTTTTATCCCTGTCTCTGTGCTATTTCTAACACTACTCCTTCTATTGATCTTTGTGTGACAGAGTATGTTTTGAAGTGTTTTATTAGTTTCCATGTTTTACACCTGTACATCTTGAGAATATTGACAACCTGCTTTTCAGTATGTCTCTGTTTACTGAATGCTCTCCAACAGATTGTTATACATCATTTTATTTTTTTTTCATGGTCTTTTCTCTGACATAAGTAAATGTATTCCACGGCCTCTTCCAGATCTTTGTCCTTTATTCTTTTTTGGCTGTTTTTGGGGCAGTATTGTTGAACATTACGCTTGTCTTGAATCTGTTCGTCTTTAACCTGCAAGGTGATGTAGCAATAAAAATGGAGATGGGCAGGATACTTAGCAAGAAGGAAAGATAGCAGATGATGCTGAAGGTTAGTTGATTGGTGCTAAGGGAATAGCAAAGACAGATGGGGAGGACCAGACATAAGACAGAGAGGTTAGGCTCTATCCAGCAGTTGACTTGTAATAACTGATGATGATGGTGATTTTTATGTATATATATATATATATATATATATATATATATATATATATATATATATATATATATAATAAGTATGTGGATATTATAACCAACAAATATATAGATTAAATCACAATGGGATAATATTTTTCAAATAATTTATCCTATTGAATAATTTAATCAACTGACTGAAATCTTGGTTTTCGAAAGAGAAAGCAACGTAAGGCTTACAAATGACAGGAAAACAGAATGAAATAAGAAATTATGGAAATGAGTAATGAACAAAACAAAACTAATTTCGTGAAAGGAAATATACAGAAATTACAAATGCATTCCTGCTTCTTCTGTTTTTCTGATTTATTGGCTCATTTTTCTGTTTTTTCAATATCATTAAAATATTCTGGTATCCAATCTCATACCGTATGATGTTATCATGACAATATGAATTTGAAACGAACGTTTCATTTGAATTCAAAACTTTGATAACGACATTAGTCAAAATTAGTAAGTAGAATGAATCATTTAATAGAATAAATCATTTGAAAAATATTTTCTCATTGTCATTTAATCATACATATATATATATATGTATTGTATGTATATATATATATATATATATATATATATATATATATATATATATATATATATATATATATTGTATATTCATATATCCGTAGAGAGAAAGAAAGAGAGAGAGGAAGAGAAAAAGAGAATTATCTATTCACAGTTGTTTTAATGCATTTACATTCTAACATATATATCTATGTATTGACAAATCAAGTGAATTTTTCTATGTGTCAGTTTGGTAAGACTCATCGTTTCAAACTCATTGACGAATTCATGTTGAATAAAGAAAGAAATAAGTTTGAGTCAAGTGTAAGTATCATACTTGTAAAATCCATGGTACAAATAATGCATAAGTATATACTAGTTCACCTGATATGTAAATGATATTATCTGTATACTATCGAATATATCCATGCTAGCTCTATTTGTCTCAACTCTTATAGGCATGAACTGCATGAATCCACTCCTGAGCTCAGTGGAACTCTTCATTGAATAAAATTGAAAAAAAAAAAAGAATAGAATTCTTTTATGGATAGAGTAAATAAGAGAAAAAAATTAAAAACGATTACATGAAAGTGCAAGAAATAACTTTGATCAGAAGTCATTTCCCTTGATTCAAGATCTTTTTCCTTTATATGAATTCAAGAGTTAACTACTTGGCTGCAATAGACCCTGACATATTAATACTGTGTGTGCATGACTAAAGCTGCGAAGCGTGCTTGTCTGCCGTGATCGCTCCTATCTTAGCTTTACATGGTGGGAAGAGAGGAGCTGCCTGGGGCTGCTGAACTTGTTTTGTCTGCTGTGTCAGATGCATACCGCTGACAGCAATTCAGTTATTTATTAAATTGGAATTGATTAATTAAATGATTTGATTAATCATTTCAGATAAGAAAGTTGCATATCATTATCTGATAATCTGCTTTATTCCAACAATCGTAATGTCTATCCTCTTCTTGCGTGTTTTTTTTTCTAAACCCGAGAAGGAGGGCAGCGTTTGTCTCATGCACATCCTTTTCCTCTCATCAATTCTCCACTAAGAAAATCTGTCTGTCTGTTTTAATAAATGTATAAAAAGCACTTATTCATCCATTCTTGTCATTCACATCCAGGCCAGTCAGAGGGTTTGGGGCAGGGGGCCTTTAGCTTGTGCAATTGTGCATAGCATAGAGATCAATCTCTTATTTAGGAAGATTATTGGGATCGCCCAAGGAGCTCTCTATATGATCAACAGCTGCTTACGGCATCTAATATTCCCAGATGGTCACCGACTAGGTACTGATTAGTTTTGATTCTGCTTAACTACTGTGCTTGTACAAGAACTAGTGAGTCCAATAAGATTTGGCCATACCTTGAAAATCACCAAAGTCTCTTGAACTATTACATTTCACTATATCTAGAAATCTATATTCAAATGTTACTGTATTGTAGGAGCAGTGTGTAAGGAGGGTAATCATATAATTCATATTGATTTCTTTGCCTTTATACAAAAGATAAAACTCTGGTTGCCTTTTTTGAATTTTGCCGAGACAGATCAGGAGGATAAAGAAATCCAGAAGATAGAAATTTTTCTCCTCTATCAAATCACACTAAATGTTGAGGGAGGGTAGCCCCCTCCCCCCGCCCCGAACAGAAAGTTGTGGTTGCTAAATAATTGTACCTTAATATTTATAATTTTATTTTTCCAAAACCTTCAAGAATTGAATCAGTGAATTCATATTTTAGAACTTTAAATTATATTTGCTAAAATTCAAAATTACAGACTCGGAGCTTGAAACGAGCTTCAATTTATATAATTTGAAACATAAATACATGCATTTGAATTCTATTGTAAGTTTCTTTGAAAAATTTTAATTCAACAGATCATAATTTGAATATTTTATATTACTTTATCTTTTGGAAATTTAAAAGAGATAAAGGAATGATGTAAACAAAGAATAATTTACTATTGGATGTTTCAGAAAAAAACACAGATGCATAAGTTCCCAATGGGTTTTCTTTTGTCTTTTATTTAATAAATCCTGCAACGATGATTTCATAATACAAGATCTAATAATTTCTTCCTTTTCTTCTTCTTGCTTCGAGTTCTGTGATTAAGAATTGCCCATTCATTCCTGCAGGCATTTAATCCTGAGAATGTTCAACACTTCAAAAATATTGATGTTTATTTGCCCTCCTATTCCCTTGCTAGAAACCTCTGAATAAAACTGTCAACAGAGGTTTCTTTAGTTTTCATGAGAGTCTGGCTGGCAATGTGTGTGTCATACAAGCAGGCCATTCCAATGCAGCTGTAGGCCCAAAAATTTAAACATATACTCCTACTTATATCTAGAAAAAAAATGGTGATTTTTGTTTTCTGACCCCACAATAATAGTTTTTCAGTTGGGGGGTCAATTTACAATGTAAGTTTATGCCAAACTGGTTCTTTACTTTGTGCTCAGCAGGATTCATGTTTATCTTTTGAAAATTCAAACTTTCATAGTGATCACGGCCCAACGAAAGGCGAGAGAAGTAGTTTATTCATTGATCAGCCCCAACATGGCATGCAGCCTAGAGACGTTGATCACCTAACAGTTCCTACCGGATGACTAACCAGATCTGTTCAGTTCCTTTTGCCATTGTTTAAAGAAGACTGTTGGCCTTTTGTATAGAGATTAACTGATTCCCATTGTGAGAAAGGAAAAAAAGTTTTACTAATTCAAATGAACTTGTTCTCTCTATTTAAAAAAAATTGATCGTTGTGCAACAAACTCTGATCTAATATTTGGTGAGAGAAAAATAGCTAGTATGGAAAATGTCCACAAAAAACCGACACATGTATAAATTGAAAAGTACTTGTATAAAAATGATCACATCCCTGTGGAAAAATCTCTTAAAAATCATGCCAGGGGTGATTCCAACATTTTTAGCAGGGAAGTGGGTGAATTTTTAAAAAAAAATTTTGGAGTCCATCTTTATAATTAGACATTGAATATAATGAATTTTTGTTTTTAAGATTGATCTATGGGATTATCTAGTTTTTTTATTTTTATTTATATGATTTCTTTATATAAATATTTGAAAAATCTTTTTTGATTTGCCTGAGCAGAGGTGGGGGGGTCCTAACCCCTTGGGCCACCCCTTTCATCCAAGCCTGCATACATCAAGGAGAAATGAATAGATGAAATGAGTAAGAATAGAAAAAAGAGATGAATAATTAAATGAATAAAAAATGGCAGAAATATCCAAGCAAATATGTTCTCTTTCTTGCAATGATGTTAAAACTAAATAAATGAAGGTAAGTAAAAATTAAAATAATATAAGTTTCTCAGCATGAATCATCAAGATCAAATTGAATCAAATATGATGAAATACCTTGAAATCTTGAATAATTTCAACTTCTACACTTGTACAGAAAGCAAATAAACCTACGCAGTGTGTACAAACGTATGCATAAGCAAGAACATACCATTAATAAATGATCACCATGTTTCCATAGGCAGGAAAAGGATTCACTATAGGCATTATAAATTGGAGGTAATAGTAATCCTCGGTCTTATGCATATAAAATATGGTAGTTTAACAGAACACAAAGACTCCGAGAAGTCATACAAAGGCTCTAAAAAGTGTAACTCTACAACTTATTGATCAGATATTAACACAATAATGAAGTTAAAGGCCGTTAATTTGTTCTTCATCAGACACCCGGAATGTCGGAAATCCCTGGATGTGCTTCAAAAAGAAATTATAACAACATTTTGGCACATCTGATGCACTGTCTCTGTTGCACCTAAATGAATTCATGGTGCACAATATTCTGATGAAGAACAAATTAATAGCTTTTAATTTAATTATTGCTTTAATATCTGATCAATACATTCTATAGTTGCTGTCAGATGCATAACTACAGGAGGGGGCTATTTGAAAATGCCCCTTGGGCCCCCAATGAAGAAGACAGTAGGACAAATAGAAATGGAAAAAAATGAGAAAATGAATAATTCAACAGAATAAAAACAGTCAAAATAAGTACAAAAGAAATTCTCATGGCCAATGATAAGCTCAGTCAGGCTTCGCTAGTTTGTTGAGAGAGAGAGTGCATAAAATACCTGGGGCCTGGGAGGGAAGATAAGTTGGCTCAAGTAGTTTACCTTCTGTTTTATGTTATGCCTAGGCAGTTAAGCTGATACAAACACAAAAATCTCAATGTGAAGATATATAAATCACTTGAAATCAGCATGCTCAAAAGTTTCACAGAAAATTGCAATCTTTCATCTGACTTCAAAACCTGTCGTGGCTTATTTGGAAAAGTTGTATATAATACTATATTTTGAAAGGTGTTGATCAAGCTGGCCCAGGGCCACCAACAGCCCAAGGACTAACCCTGTTTATGCCCATGGTGATATTAGTAAGATATAAGAATAATTTTTCCAGTAAGAACAATAGTCAGCCGTTCATTTATAACCCGGAACTAGCAAAGCTGAGGGAAAGAATGGAGGTAGGCATTCCGAAAATGCCTCCCCCGAGCCCCAATGGAGGGGGGGTCCTGAAAGCTTTATAGATAGTAGTTCACTTTCTGCATTTCTACTGACATCGTACCATAACAAAGATATATTTGTACATACATGAATTACATAAATAATTCAAGCTACGGGGTTGTTTTTCACCAATTAAATGACAGTGCATACCTTTTTATTGTAAATTTTCCTAATCATCAAATCTCACTAAATATCAGAGGGGTTCCTCAAGGAGCCAAACCCCCAGGAACCCACATCTTTAACTATGCCTCTGGCAAGGAAAGAAATATTTTGCTTTTGCCATACCAGACACCGAGATGATAATTACAAAATAAAGTGGACATTTCATTTTCGGAAAGAGGAAAAAAATGCTCATTGAAATAACAAAATGGAAGTCAGACCACCCGCTGTACAGTGATTTTGTAATTTCCTGAGTTGGTATCTTGACATATGTCAGTAGGCAACTCCGAAGTTGAAAGGGCCTGGCAATCAACCAGCCCTGTTTATTGATCTTGAAAATATAAAGTCTGCTGTTACTTGTAAACTGAATGCTACAGCCAAATTGGCTATGGAATTTGCCATTACCAGATCTGGAGTCTGCAATACACAACGTATATGTAGGCTTTGTATTAGAAATTGTCAACCAAAACTGTCACAAAAACTTGGGTTTTTTTCAGTTTTCAAGTGAGTCTGGCTGGCTGGCTAACTATCAATGTAAATGTTTGTCAGGTGTACAGGCTGCACCAACAGAGTAAAAGGGATGAAAATTTAAACATTCACTCTTTAGTGTATCCAAAATGAATTTTTTTTTTGTTTTTTCAAAATATCTCTCCTAGATGATTTGAGGAGGGGGGGGTCAGTATAAGTTCATACTAAATTTGTCCTTTGGTCTGTGTCTGTCAGCGTTCAATTTTTTGATTGATCACCCCCAACCAGCATGCTGCCAAAAGATGGTTGCATGACGATTTCTACTGTGTGACTAAACAGATCTGTGTTTGCTTTGTGTTTTGACTGCTTTTTGTTGTTTTCTTTCCAGGATCTCGAAACTAATGTTTCCTCTGAATTTTTTTCATGGTTTGTGCAGGACCAAAAAGCTTTTTGGGTAGCAGAAGAAGTGGAGAGTACGGAAAATACAATAAAACCTCAGTTTAACGAACCCTGATATAATGGTTTGTGGATTTGGCAGACATTTTAACAGAGTTTAAACGTCAGCACAATAAACTTGCTTGAAGCCTTGCCAACTCAGATATTTTATATCTAAATTTAGATATTTTTTGTTGTATTTAGATATAAGAAATTTTTTTTAGATATCGAATGTCCATTTGGTTATTTTTGATGAAGCTCAGATATTTTTAGATTTTTTTTTAGGCAAAATCTTGATATTTTAAAATATTTGGTAAAGTTCAGACCCTGAAATTTTACCAATTATCTAAAATATCAAAATTTGAAAAGAACTTTACCTGAAATTTTGAACCTCAGTTCTTCTTCCAGAAAAAAATTGTTTTATTTCAATTTTAGGTGTTTTCAATCCATCAGACCCAAGAATCTTCCGGAAATTTGTTAGTCTTTAGAAAAGATTTTTTCAAACATTTCATGAGAGGGGATGGGTCTATTAAGACTGTAACTATAATGCTAAACTGGATACCCTCTTTCAGCCATTTTATGAAGATTTGGCTCTCAAGAGTTTATTTTAGAATGAAAGTATTTAGGCATAAATTCAATCCTTCATATTCCTCAAAAATGAAATATTTCTCAATAATATGTTGCAAGGTTCAGGTTATTCGTGTGTGCAGACATTTATATGTATCTATCTATTTTCACCCATCTATTTATCTATCTATTCAGACTTCACCCAGCTTGAACCATCCATAGCAGAAACTTGAAATTTTGCACACACTCACCTCTCAATAAGTAAAGAATATGTTTTTTTGTTTTTTGAAAATTCCCCTCGTAGAGGCTTTTATAGGAGGGTTCAATTTACAATGAAAGTTTATGACTAATCGATCCCTTAGTTTATGACCACCTTTTTTTTCCTATAAATTTATGACTCAAACCATACTGGTAGAATTTTCATCAAGGTAACTTGATTTTACCACCACTACTGCCTAATTTACGCAGTAAAAAGCAGCATAAATGGACAGTGATTCATAATTTCCCTTGGAATACTTGGATATTTTTAGCATTAGTTTTTGATATAGAAATTACAAAAGAGTTGGCAATGTTGCTCGCTTTGTTTTGTTTTAGTTATCCTGTTATCAAGCATTAGTGACAGTGGTTTTTTTTTGATTTCTGAATGTTTATTTTATTTCTCAAATAATTTTGCAATCCTTACAACTCAAAAATGGCAAATGGAAGTTAAAAGAAAGTATGTGGCCAACCCTTGCCAAATAAGAGAATAAGGCCAGGAAGAGCTTTACCATTGCAGTGTTGAGAGATTTGAAGAGATTATCATTGTATTTAACTAGTTCTTATTTCCATATCAAATTAGCTGTGTTGATTTGGTCAGACACTATCAAGATCAAATAAAAGCACTCAGAGAGAGCATACCTTTGCCAACATCATGGGGGTGGGGTAATCGTACATGGATCTGCCCAAAAATTGAATCACATCTTCCGTAGCCTATTGCCCACCCTTCCATCAAATTACATTAAAATTCATCGAGAACTTTTTTGAGATATCATGTGGACATGATATTATAGATATCATTAGTGACAGTGCATTTCTGTGATTTCTGAATGTTCACTTTATCTATTAAACAATTTTGCAATCCTTACAATTCAAAATGGCGTCATCTGATACAGAAGTGTGAAGATGATGCAGCACAGAAATTAAAGTGGAAAATTAGAATACGGCATCTCTGTGACGCATGTTTGTGAAATTTGTAGCATAAAAAACAAACTGTATCTGATAACTGGAAATCAAGAGCCAAATTGCCAAAGTTTTTCTCCCAAATTTGGTTCCATGGTTAGGAGTAGAAAATGCATAGAATTTGTAAAAGATAGAAAATTAGGAAGAAGCTGTGTAATACGTTCAACAGAGATCTGGTGTTGTTGAAGTACGATCATATGGCAAAAACCTAAAGCTAGAAGCTTTCTTTTAGTGTACTTCACTTTTGTATTTCAATTCAATAGATTTATATTCTGTATTGTATTGTAGCTATTTTTGCATTAAAATATTTGAATTTGGATTCGAAAAGAGTGAAAAAAATGGTAAAAATGCCCTCTCTCTGGTAACATTCGATTTTAACAGACTTTCAATGTTAATGTACAACCAATCGTCCCTACTAGTCCGTTAAGGGTTAACTGAATTTAAAGTTTTGAAATGATCATTGATTTTTCATATAATGTCAATGAAATAAACGTCAATTACTTTTGACAAAAAGTGTACAACAAAAATGATGATTTATTTGTTGTATTGATTTTTCTTCATTATTTATTCATCATCATTCAATACTATATTTTTTCTTTCAATAAATCACAAGTATATGAGGCCAAAATTAAAGATTGTTTTACATATTCAAGTATTGTATTTGGCATAAAAATCACATGCAAAAAATATATTACTTAAACTAAAACTTGGTTCAATATTTAGTAAAGATTAAGTTGTAGATTAAGTGGTAAATATCAAAATGAAAAAATTATCATGTGATGAGATCAGTCAGCAAATACAAATTCTTAGTTGCTTCTTCAGCCACATAGTGTTTTTATAAAACCTTTTTTTTCTTTATCAGAAACTTTCAAAATTCATGCATGTCATTGAAATTTTAATGTGTGGCATAATTCTTTTTTTATGACTGGCTGCACAGCTTAGAGGGAGCGTTGCCCTGGACTGAATTCAACCAAGATGTGTATAAGCAGTAAAAAAAGCAACAAAAAAATGGCTGGAAATCAATGAAAACAGTCATGTGATCAACATTTTTTGGCAGCAGGCCATGTTGGGCACCCACGTGCACTGACTTTCAGAGGAGTAGGGGCTCAGTTGAAAAATAGACACCTCAACATTTAGAACAGCGGTTCCCAAACTTGGAGCCACTGACACCTGAAAGTCTACAAGGTTCCCTCAGCTTCACCATGCTTACATGTCTAGAATAAATGTGAAAGCCAAAATGATTATCTATTCATAATTACGAATGTAAAAATAGGACTTTGATATAACAGGCACATATACTGAACTGAAGAAAATACCACTAATTACAGTGATATATAATAAATGATAATAACATAACTGTACCTAAATATACTAATGAAACTTTAATACCACTATCACAAATTACCATAACATATAAGAGATGATAACCAAATAACTGCACCTAAATATACTAAATGAACTTTTCACTGATTTTAATTAATGACTGTTCTAAAAATATATCATATTTTAGTAAAAACTTTGAGTGGTGCAAACGTCCTTTATTTTGAAATGAAATTCAATATAGTCAATATTTTCTGCTCTTTCCTTTTGCGAGTAATATTGCTTTAATTCTTTTAGGCATCAAGTCATACAAGGAATGTATGAATGTTATTGTATTTCCCCTGGTAGACTGAATCGCTGCAAATAAAATGTCTTGGAAATCATTTCATTTTTTATATTCTTCCCCTGAAGCATTCTTGAGTTTCCCCTGAACGTTTTCTATCAAATTCAAATTGGGAGATTTAGCTGGCCAGTTCAGAATGCGAATTCGCTTGCCGGAAAACCAGTTTTAAACAGGATGTATAACATGATGGGGCATTATCTTGCTGAAATATTCCTTGATTTTGGTAGCGAGTGTTTGAACAGCTACAGTTTACTCTCTAAAACCTTTCGGTGAGTTATTGAATTCATTCGACCTCTGGTGATATGCAACCCTATTCCATAATTGACAGAGAAAATTTTACCATGTGTTCTAATGCAAAAAAAAAAAAAATGGTTTACAAATCTTTCAGATATTTTCCTCCAGATATTATGGTTTCCACCATTGGTTGGAGATTGGATTTTGTAATCATTTCTAAAATGACTTTTCTTCAATCCTTTACAGTCCACAACACAAATTTCTTACATTAGTCTAATCTGAAATGAACTAAAAAGCATAAATAGAATAAAATAACATAATGCATTTATAATTTGCTTGTTTATTCTATTCACACTGTCTTAATGATATCATTGTCTGCCTTGAGAAACAAATAGAGCAGATATAGACAGTGAATGGACGAAATGAGAATTTAGAGTTAAAGCAGTTATTTAGGCCTTTGTACTACCGACAACTGTTTACCTCTATGGTAAGAGCAATGCTACATTGAAGCAGCTACCTTATTGGTTGTAGGTTTGATTCCTGCAGCAGCTCTGTTCATTTTATTTACACTGTCTAGGCCAAATGATAAATTCATCGGAAGATTATTTCAAACAGAGTTTCAAAGTGATATAATGCATCTATGATATATGAGTGTGTATGCGAGTGAATATAATAGCTGCTTATGATACATATATGGATATGGTCTAAATCTCACAGATTACACTTTGTCTTAAGATGACGTCAAATCTTTTGAAACTCCCTGTAGTATGAACTTGAATGATACTTAGAGTAAAAAGTCATCTCAGAGAAGGAGATCAAACACACACCCTCATAAACACACACACACACACACACATACCCAATGCATGCACATATGCACACACACATCCACTTATTCTCAGAGATATAATGTATAGAAATGAAATAGCAATAAAGAGTAAACTAGATTGAACCTGTATTTCTGGAAAGCTAAAAAAGAAAAAAAACAAACCTTAATCCACAAAGGCAACAGTCAGGCTACTTATCTTTATTATGATTATTACTACCAATTTTATTATTATCATTATCTCTTGTTCTTTGGCAGATGGATTGTATTATGGTAAATCTCAGCTTGACCTCAGTATTAATAGCAAAAAATTGATAAGTCTTGATTAGGATTACATAGATATTCAGTCATTCTTTTTTTGTCAAACTTCAGTCCGAGTCGCAGGCTAGAATTTACTTTGTTTTTCCAATATAATAAGAACAAGAACAAGAAACCTCACCTAATTTAGCAAGGGAGTAAATTCTACACTTCATGTCTCTTCCCTTAAACCAAACCAAAAGATAGAATTAACAATCCCCTACAATGATTTGAAGTAACAACCAAGTGATCTGTAGGCTGCTCTTTGAACTAAACAGACAAGTGTCACATATCTATGAAAATTTATGATGCGATTATGCAAACTCTTATATCATTCTAATGAATAAATACATTTATACCAGAATATATGTATTTTTTCAAATCTTTCATTTATCATACATACAATACAGTAGTTGCATTAGTCATCTTCAGTTGGGATAGAAGTAGGAGTGGAGTTTGACCTTGCAGCAGTCGGATGTGTTTAGATATATATTTACTTATCATTTACTGAAACTTCAGTTTGGGTCTACGTGTGTCAAAAAGTGGAAAAAAACATTTTCATGAAACTTCTTCGTCCTGTTCCAAGAAACCATTTTTTCATCAAGCTCCAAGTTCGAGCGGTTTTCATTTTTTGGGGGAGTAAACTCTTCACTCTTGTCTATCCCATTACATCCAACCAAACTGATATATAACATAATTATTTCCCTTTCTGTGATTTGAAATCATGACCAATTGATTGCTTGCAGCTCTCTTACCAACGGAGCCAAACTGTCAAGTGCATTATATCTACAAATTCATTAATTGTAAATCCAGCAGAAATTGCATTAAAGAGGGAACCCTTTTGCAAAGAATGTGTTCTTGAAAAATCTTTGATCAAAAATACATATCCATCAACCAGAGTTTCGAAGACTCAAGGGGGTCACTTATGGCTGGCCAAACATCCTGGCAACTCAGACAGTTGCCCAGGCACTAAGTGCAAGGAGACAGCGGACAAAATGGGAGAATGAATGAATTAAACAAAATAAAAAGTCAAAATGAGAGAATTCCATGAAGTGGAAGTCAGATTTTTCTGGAATAACCTTTAAAAACAAAAAAAAAATCTTATGTCTTAAAAAGACAAGTTTTCAACCAACGCATCCTCCTGATAGTCACTTATGGAAATGAAATACGGGACTTGACCAAATGGTAGGCCCTCAAACTGAAGACCATACAACATAAGCACATGAGAGAATCATGTTCAACATCCCATGAAGAGATTACAAAACAGCATAGTATATTAGAGAAAAAACAGGAGTCAGGGATATCATAGAATCTATTTAAAAATCCAAATGGCAATGGGCCGATCATACTGCAAGAATGGCAAACAACCAATGGACATCATGGCTCACAACATAGATCCTCAGAGATCATATGTGAAAGCCAACTAAATATAAGATGACATGACGAACTGGACAAGTTCAGAAAATATTGGCTCTGCAATGCACATGATAGAGAGCTCTGGGTGAATTCTGGGGAAAGATTATAGTCCAACAACGGACACTAAAAGGCTGATGATGATGAAACACTTTGTATTGTGGTGAAAATAAGAGAAAGGATTGGCAAAGGAAATTCTCAGGATCAACAACACGCTCATTTAACTAATTCATTATAATTCAAGTTATTGATATTTAGTATCAATCAGTATAGCAAAGTTCCTCCTTATATTCTTATACGTTTATTCTTTTTACTGTAAAACATAAGTAATGCAATAAAGTTGAAAGTGCACTGAAGTTCAGCTTGCCCGGGACACTAGAAACCCTAAGGCCGTCTATTCTACATAATCCTGTCAACACTGATCTAATGTCATAATCACTTTTTTTTTTATGTATTAAATAATTTTTTTTTATAAAGGATTAACCTCAAATTAAATTGGCAGCCTACAATTTCCAAATTACCATCTATTCTTCCTTGTTCCTTTCTCTCTCTTCTCAAACATGGCTGACATTTTGTCAGACAAATGAACTCACACTCATGAAACTTATGTATTTATGCACTTGATATAGATCATATTTACCTGACTATAAGATGCCTGAAAATATATATAACATCCTTGATTTCTAACAGGCCTTACTCCTTTTATTTTTCAAAAACAGCATTTTAGTAAATTTTGTCTGGAGGTGTGCTTATTTCTTATTTTCACCCCCCCCCCCGCCCCAGTTTTTCTTTTGGGGGACAGGGTTGATCTAAAATGTCAAGTTTGTCTCCAGCAACTTTCATGCTTGTTTTTTTTTTTTTAACTTTCAGACTTTTAGTGATTACTGCCCAACAAAAGGTAAGAGAAGTAACTTATTCATTGATCACCTCTTTTCCCAGTTTTTTAATTAATCACCTTTTTTCCTTCAACACAGCATGCTGTCAAAAGATGTTGGTCATGAAATGGTTTCTATCACATGACGTACCAGATCGTTTTTTGGTTTTTTTTTCTCCATTTTATTCAATACGTGTATGTATATTTTTATTACTGAAAATAGTAGATAAATCGGTAAATGACGAGACGTAGAACATTCTCTTTTGGCAGCTAAGAAAATGCTCATTAATCTTTTAAAGCTCATTACTTCAGTAAAGTACAGAGATGTTGTAATGTAAGGGTTCTCAACCTTTTTGTTCCTTTATAACCTTTGGGAATCCTAACAGGCTCCTATGCTCCCCAAAGAATTATGGACAAAATAGCGATAAAATCATATAGATTTTGATAAATGCTCAACCGTTAATAAAAGGTTTTTAGAAATATCCTTGAAGTTCCTTTACCAGTTTCATAAGGTACTCAGTGATTCTTGGAATATGTCAGTCTTAGATTGTTTTTTTTTTTGCAACATGTTCATTGAATAAGGTTTTGTAATATGATAGAGAGATGAAGAGCTAGCTTAGTTGTATACCCCCCCCCCCCGAGAGATGCAAGTTTACCCCTGGAGGTACATTTGCTCCAGGTTGGGAACCTCTGCTCTAATGTTTCAAGTGACCTTCTGTCTACTACGTCATTGTGATTAAAGAGCAACCCTCCCAAATGATTGCAATTATTGTGTGTACATTCCATATGAGTAGACTCTTTACGACTTACGCCAGTGTTGTCAGATCGTTGGAGACGTTTCTGGCCAAAAATACGTGATATTAATGGCCGAAAATTGCTCAGTGCAAAAATTATCTCGAAAAGAAATTATTTCATTATTCATCTTTATTAAATCATTAGTCTTAATTTTTTTTTTTCAATTCATTGCTACAATTTATCTTCACCCTAATTATTCAGTTGCTTTTTTTTATTGCAACATCATAGTGACGGCCTGAATATTAAAGTTGCAATTGTAAAAAGCAACTGTAAAATCAGTATGAGGGTGAATGGTTGTGCAAAAAAATTAATGACTGTTTATGAAATATTGCAATACTGAAGGACACATCAAAGATGAGAATTTATGAGCAACAAAGTCAAAATGGCCAAAAATTTGGATATGGCCAAAGCAAAAGAGTTCATGTTGAAAACGCTTTTCAAAATAGGCAGATATGTCAGATTTTAGCCATAAAATGGCCAAACTGGCAACCCCAAATTACACACTGACAAAATTCACAACCGCAAAGGCTAATGCGTTAGACATTGTCTCATTGCGGGTTAAATTAATTAATATGGAGATGGGCTCAAGCAAAAAGAGGATTAACTATCACTTGCATATTGCATTGTCAACAGTTGTGACTCAGTGGCAAAGGTATTCAACTTGAGTTCACAGTGTCTATGGTTCAACCCCCACTAATTGGTTACTAGATAGAGACCATCAACCAAAACTGCCACAAAAGCTGTCAACATAAGTTTCTTCAGTTTTCAAGTAAGTCTGGCTGGCTGGCAGGCAATCTATGTACGTGTTGGATGTACAGGCCACACCAATGGAGCTAGAGGGCTGAAGATTTAAACATTTACTTATTTCCCTGTAATGTCCATTTTTTTTTGTTTTTTGAAAATTCTCCCCCCAAAATTGTTTTTTTGTTGGGGCTCAAGGCAGGAAGAAAGGATTGAAAGGAAAAAATGACAGGAAGAAAAGTCTAAGCGATAATACAGAAAAAGAGTTTAACACGGATTGGAGATGAGAAAGAAAGAATATAACAGGTCCGGTTAATCACTCGGTAGAGACCATTACATAACCAAAGTCTTTTGGCCGGATGCTGTGTTGGGGGTGATCAATTAAAAAATTGGAGAGGAGTGATCAATGAATAGGTTACTTCTCTTGTTTTTTGTCGGTCACTTAAAAGTCTGAATTTAAAAAAAAAAAACGAGCATGTTAACTGGCGGTCACAAACTAACTGATCACTTTAGCATAAATTTGCATTGAAAATTGAATCTATTCTCAATAAAAACCTATTTGGGAGAATTTGAAATAAAAAGAATTTCTTCCTAAACATAATAAGGATTGAATGTTCAAATTTTCAGCTCTCTGACTCCATTGATGTAACCTGCAATGCAACATAGAGAAGATAACAACATGCCAATCAGCCATCCAGACCTACTTTAAAACTGAAGAAACCTATGCTGATATTGACAGTGTTAGTTTAATTCTGTACCAGATACACTCACTTAAAGAGGGTCTGGTAATACACTGTATGAGCAAGCACGGATCTGGGGAAACCGGGCTTAGGGGACCAGGGCTCCCCCCTTCCACTCAGGTGGAACACGATTCAGAATTTTTTTTTTTGGTATCTGAAGAAATTCCCCAAACTAATTGCGCAGTTGGATAACAGCATACCCCAAGTGTCACTCAGCTTGTTTACCAAATAATCTCTTACCCCGCCCAACCCCACACACACTATGGAGCATTTGATACAACTCCTTCACTAATTGCTTTGAAGCCAGGGCTGTTGGCTTTATCCTATAACAAGTATTTCATGGGGTAGCAAACGATTTGTTCATACTGAAACTTAATCATACTTGTTTGAAACTAAAACTTGGATAGCATTTTTTTTTCATCTTCATCATCATTTGAAATCATCAAGCAAAACTGTTGCCAAAACTGTCAACGTGTATTTCTCCAGTCTTTAGGTGGGTCTGGCTGACTATCTATGTACGTATGTTTCATGCTTACAGGCTACAACAGTGGAGCTAGAGGGCTTAAAATATGAAACTTTACTACCGATTATGTCTAGAGAAACATTTTTCTTTTTTTTTTAAATCTTCACCCATAAGTAGGTTTTTAGTGTGTGGGGATGACAATTTGCAATGTAAATTTACACTAAATTGATCTCTTAGTTCCTGTTTGGCATCATTCATGCTTATTTCTAAAAAAATCTGACTGTTTTAGTAATTACTACCCTAAAAAAGGCGAGAGAAATAATTCATTCATTGATCACCCCTTTTTAAAATCTTTTAATTGATCATGTCCAACACAGCATGCTTGCCAAGAGACAATTTTTCTTGAGTGACTAATCAGACCAGTTTGTTTATTATCTGATGTGGTATTTTTCCGAGATCTTATGAAATAGTGTAGTTCAATTTAAATATTTATGAATATTTATTTAAAGCAAATTAGTTTTTGAAAATCAGCCTCCAAAATACGTTTTCTTAGAGGAGGGGTTGGGGTTGATAAATTTGGGCACCATTTTTTCAGCAACGAGTGAACTTAAGTGTGAAAATTTACACTCGGGATTATGTTTATTATTGTTCATCATGTTAACAGCAGATAATTGGAATTTTGTTTTTCTGTCATAAATTCTCTTATTTCTTTTAATTTGGGAAGTGTTTTTAACATCAAGTGAATGAAGGTGTAAAATGTTACAATTCACAATCGTGACCACTTTTCATCGTGCTGAAAGTTGGATGTGCATAAGTAAATTGGTACAGAATATTTTTGCCTTTTCAAGCATCCATAGTCAATTTTAACTATGGTTCAAAGTTATAAAGACACAACAAAAGTTGAGTTTTAAGATTCTTCCTAATAATAGATATGCTGTAATGATTAAAATTTCAACTGATCACCGGGGAGTGGGTACCTATCTTTATAGATATTTATAAGGGTTAACCTTTCCTGAGGCAAATTTTAGTAGTTTGTGATTGTAAACAAGCCCAAATTTCTATGATTTTCTTTCTCATTAAATACGATTATTATCACAATAAAATTCATAGATTATAAATTTCAGAGGGTTTTTTTTTGACACTTGTTGAAACTTATTTTTTTCAAAAATCAACGAAATAAATTATTCATATTTATCATGTTTACGCAGTAGATAATCATAATGTAAAATGAAAATTAAAAAATTACACTTGAGATAGAAATATAAAGGTGGATATTGCTTGTTAGGTACAGATCTAATATGTACTTTCCTCACTAATTGTTGTATTGATCAAAAATTTTATAATCAATTTGCAGCTGTTTGTTTTGTGAAAATAATATATTCTATTCTTTTCTATCCAAATGTCCACCGTCATCTTCTCAAGATGGCTTGCTTCTTTTGATTTTTCCAAAAATCCAACGTATTCTAAATTAATATTTGCATATTGGGTATGAAATGAATGAGTTTTATAATTTCAAATGTATTTCTCTTCCAAACAGAGTCGAGGATGCTGATTTTTTTTTGGTACCGATAACAACCGTTGTGATCTATTTGCATGATTATTTTTTAAATTTTTGGTTCTGTTATCGACAAGCCATGGACACCATTTTCTTAGAGAAATGGATTGGCCTTTATCGATATCCAAGCTTCACTTCCTTGCTCAGATACAAAACCCCTTGTAATCATAGATCAATGTTGAAAACAAAAATTTATCATTTCATCTTTTATAAGTAATAAGTAAGATGTCTTTTATCTTCTTAATGAATTTTTCTACTCATTTACCTCTGTCAACGAAATTGAAAGAAAATTGATTGAGAGATATTCTCTGATTTTTTTTTCGATTACATTTATGTATATACTCATGACTGGCCACACGATATCTCCAAAAGTTCTGAATGAATTTCAATGAAATTTGGTGGAGGGGTGGACATTAGGCTATAGAAGAACTGATTTGAATTTGGAGCAGATCCATGCCCATCTACAGCCCCTAGGTCCCCGTTATAAGTCCACATCGCATAATAATGCCAAATTTTCATGTCTGTCTATACAATATGTCCAAAAGATCTCAATGAACTTTCTATGTCATAGAAGGACAGGCTACCAATGAACTGATTAAATTTTAGTGCAGATCCATACACAGTTACCCCCCTAACGTCGTTGTTATATGTACTAACTACATAACATTGCCAAGTTTTCAGATTAGTCTGCAAGATATATCTAAAAGTTCTCAATGAATTTCAGTCAGATTTTTTGAGTGAATCCACGCACAATTACCTCCCCTACGTTGTAGTTATACATCTGAACTTCATAATATCATTAAAATTTTATGCTTATCCATACATTATCTCGAAAAGTTCTCAATGAATTTAAATGATATTTTGTGAAAAGGTGGAAAATTGGCTATGAAAGAACTGATTTGGTTTTGGGGTGGATCGATGCAGAATTATTCCCCTTAACGATGGCATTGGCTGATGTATGCACTCTCTGAGCACTTCTTACTTGGGAAATTTCTTTGATTCAATTTTTTTCACTTTATTCTTTAGTCACTTCTAGTGGTAAGAAGCTATGACTTGGATGTAAGTGAAATATGCCAAATCACACATTACTTTCTTGTCTGGGATTGAAATTTTTCTTTTCCACATTTTTTTTTGCGAAAATTAGATTCTTTTTAGTTCCCTCAAGCTGGGCCCCGTACTAAAAATCCTGTACTTGCTCCAGTTACGTTATCAGACTAAGAAAATCATTCTTTTACACCTTTATTTTTTCTCCTCAATAAATCAACCCGTCTTCAATTTTTCATCTGAAAAAAAATTAAAAAAACATACACTGTTATTTACTAAAATAGAGATTGTCACATGACCCATGTCTTTTAGCAGCATGCCATGAGGGGGGGGAGGCTACCCCCCAAAAAAATCAGGTCAAGGGGTGATCTATGAAAAAGTTACTTCTCTCACCTTTTATTGTCCAAATTTTTTAAAAACAAACGTGAAAGTTGACAGACGCAGACTGAGGGACCAATTTAGCATATATTTAAATTGTAAATTTTTCCCCTCCACAAAAATACAGAAATTTTCATGATTAGCAGAAAGACAAAAGCGAAAGATTTTTTTCTTCTAGACATAATGAGATGTAAATGTTTAAATTTTCAGCCCTCTAACTCCATTAGTGCGGACTGTACACATGATACATAGACCGTCTAATTGAAATTTCTGTGTTGCGGGGTTTATAAGAACGTCAATAAACAAAAAAAAGATAAATTGAGAGAAGAGAGATGAGAAATAAAAAGCAAAACTGATAATTTGGGGATTTGTTATTTTCGTGGTGACTCATATTCCAAATGATGTAAGGTTTGTTTTTGTTTTTTTTGTTTTTTGTACCTCTTTGTTTTTATTTATTTATTTATTTTTGCTTTATTTCTGGCCAGAGTGATCTTTCCTCTCAGTATGTAATACAGAGATAATCCCCTTATCTCAATCATAAATCATCCAAAACTAGAAAACTAATCAAAATTAGTAGCGAGCAGGTAACAAGCAGGGTCTGAGGACGTTGGGAGGGGATTATCATTGAGTAATAATCAAGAAGTAAAACTTACATACTGACACCACCTGTCTGGAGCCCGAGTCAAGGTCAGTTCCATCTGATGATAGGAGCAGGTAAAAGGCAGGAGTGTCACATGTCTGCTATCATGGTTGCACTTGGAAATGTCATTGGAACATGTCAACCTTGAATACTCGGATTTTCTGTGAGGACAGCACTTACTTCCATCAGACTGTCTCAGCAGACAAGAGAAATTATTTCTCTAAAATTCCATGAGCTGATTGAACATGTCTATAACTCAATACACTTAGGGCTTTAGGCCTAAAGATTTTGAGGACAATTTTGTAAATTAAACTTGGTGTTTTATGAAGGGCTATAGAAAGAGAATGGTTCATGATAGAAGGTTTCTATAGAAAAATGAAATGATTATTATGGCACTAAGTCTATGTTGGAAAAAAATATTATCTCATTTGCATATGATGATGAAATCAGACAATGGCTACGTTTGATTTTAGAATATTTAGCACAACATTCTTGAAATTCCCCCGTACCCAAGAAACCCTGTAGTTTTTGCTTCAAAATAAGGGCAAAAATCTGAGAAGAATGACTGCAGTACTTCAAAATTGAATTTCTGGCCAAGTCTTGATGTATCATTTACTAATTGAGTCAGTATGTGTGGTTGCAATTCAGTGACACAGGCAAGCAACTAAAAGGTTAAAACTTCAATAGGTGGTGTTTGAAGATGTTATGGTTCCTTGATGAGTTTTAACCTTTTCAAAACTCCAGTGACGTATATATCCTGAGGTTTCTTTCATCGCTGTGATATATATATGTTGCATTGATCTATATTCTATTGTCTAGAGTTTTATAGATCTCTTTTAGAAGTCTACTTGGACATTTTAATTCAGACATTAAGCTCCTTAATAGGTTAATCTTGAAAGGATTAAACAAGGGATATCAGAACAATTACCCACAGAGGACAATTTCATCTGTGGACAATTACCCCCCAAGACAATTTCCCCTGGGTACATTTGTCCTCGGAGATAATTTTCCACCGAAAAAGTTTGAAATGGGTTAGGGTTAGGGTTTTATGGAGATTCAAAATAAAAAACATGGAATTTGCAACATCGTATTTCAACTCTATTAACCAAGTTTTCTCCTTATTTTCAACTAAAAGCATTAGATTAATAATTCAAGTTTTTGTTGGTAAACAATTGATGGTTTAAGTCTCAGTATGCAAGATACAGAGAAAAGATATACGTGACAATAGTGAGAGATATATCAAGCAATTGTTTTCACCTCATATATCTATCTATATCATTTGGTAGATAAACATGAATCTACAAAACATAATTTATGACAACATAGCAGAACGACATTAGATGAACCAAGATTAAATGCTAGAACACTGATAAAGTATGTTGACAACCGATATATTAGTACTTGTCATGCCATTTTCAATGTACAATTAATCAATTCTAATACAAGAATAATATAATAATATTCAAATCTCAATAAAATTTTGTATATATCTATGTAAAGCAGTATAATAATTTCTCATTTGCAATTGTATTTGGGGGGTAAATGCTCCCAAAGGGGATTGTTCCTGGGTGAAATTGTCCTGAAAAGGATATTGTCATTTGCGGGCAATCGTACTGGAGTCAAAACATGTTTTGTTCAAGTTCACTCATGCGAGATTTGTTGGACAAGACCATATTCATGGAACACCAAGATAGAAATGAACTTGCAAGCAATGGCTGACAAAAGAGCTACAAAGCTTAGTCTGGAGCAGTATTTCTCAAAGTTTTTCAGACAACCACTTTTTTTTTCAGTGTCTCCCACCACCAACATAAAATTGGTAAAAAATGATACATTGAAAATTTAATTAAATTTCTTTCAAATTTAAGCTTTTATTTTATAGCCAAAAATATAATTGTACCAAAGTATCTAAAAGTAGTTGCTTAATTAATATACAAATGATTAATATAAAGGATATGATGATACTAATTTCTCTTGCCTTTCAGACCCCCAGCCCAGTCTTCTAGCACTTCCTGATGAGTGGCTTTGTCCACCTCAGGAACCCCTTGTTTGCAGCAAGGTTACCAAGCGGGTAAAATCATCAGGAAACTGGCCGTCCTTTTCAACTTATGTCTAAAACACATTTATGTCCCAGATGATTGGAACACTGCTGTCATAATATTTTTATATAAAAAAGGAAACCCAAAAGACCTTAACAACTGCAGGCCTATAAGTCTACTCAACTGTGTATATAAGCTTTTCACAAAAATCATCACCGACCGAATCACAAGAACACTTGATGAAAACCAACCACAAGAGCAAGCGGGCTTTAGAAGCTACTGGAAACACCTGCATTCGATAAATCAGCTAAAAGAAAAAGCAGCAGCAGAATATAAACTACCACTCGCCGTAGCATTTATCGACTTCAAAAAAGTGTTTAACTCAGTAGAAATCCCCTAGGTCATGGAGGCCATCACTTGACAAGGTGTAGATCCGGTATATGTCAAAATGCTGAAACATATATAATCACAGCAGCTCCTTTATCAGGCTACATAAAGACTTGGACCCCTTTCAGCTCAGAAAGGAGTAAGACAAGGTGATACCAGCTCACTCAAACTCTTCACAGCCTGCCTCGAGATGATCTTCAAAAGACTAGACTGGGAGAGTAAAGGGATAAGAATAGAAAGCGAGTATTTGAGCAACCTCAGATTTGCAGATGACATTGCCCTTTTCGCAGAGAACCTGCACGACCTCTGACTAATGATAGATGAACTAAATGAAGAGCAAGAAAGTCAGCTGACTCATGAACTTCATCAAGACAAAGATCATTTACAACAGCCATATCGGAGATAAAAACACTGAGATCAGAATCAAAGACACAAAACTGGAGAAAGTAGATCACTACATCTACCTAGGACAACAAATCTCTAGGAGACCCTCAAAAGAAGAAATCAAGCGAAGAATCACACTTGGATGTCAAGCCTTTGGCAGACCCAGCTCAACTTTCAAAAATAAGAAGATTCCATTAATCCTAAAAAGTAGGGTATATAACCAATGCATCCTCCCAATAGTCACTTATGGAGCTGAAACATAGAACCTAACCAAGAGATAGACCTGCAAATTGAGAACTATGCAACGTGCACATGAGAAAATTATGCTAGGCCTCACATGGAGAAACCACAAGACAACACAGTACATCCGGTAAAAGACAAGAGTCAGGGACATCATAGAATCCATTAAAAATCTCAAGTAGCAGTTGGCTGGCCATGTTGCATGAATGGCGGACAACCAATAGACATCATGACCAATGACATGGATCCCCGAGATCACATGCGGAATTGAGGCCGGCAGAATTTTAGATGGAGAGACGAGCTAGACAAATTCAGAAAGTACTGGCTCTGCGATGCCCATGATTGAGAAGTATGGCGAATCCTGGGGAGGGTCTATGTCCAACGACGGACATTGAAAGACTGATGATGATGATGATGATGATTGAAGACTGGGCTCACTGGCAAAACTAACAAACCAACCATTGCTCAATGACAGATACCTTGGTTTGTGTGACTAGTATTTAAACCATCAATCTACTACAGATACACTAGTTCATTCCTGTATATTTGGCTCTCTAATTCTCTCATGGACTGTTTTGTAGATATATAAAGATGAATTAAATGACTAATAACATGATACTCTGCATAACTTTTTAAAAATTGCTCACAGGCTCACTGAGCATCCATGTATATAAAACGTTATGTCTCTCCATATGTATGTTACAGTGAACAGGGGAAATTGCCTGATTGGCTGAACTTACTTATTTTTTATAAGTTTGATTTCACCTTGATCCCATAAACTTTTGATCATAAAAAATAGTTGTTTTATACCTTTGTTTTGATTAAATAAACTTGTGATCAAATTTAAACTATGTATCTATTCATTTTTTGTAAAAAAAAGCCAAAACTATATGTGCACTTATTTTTTGTTTGATTCCACAAACTTTCGATAAAGAAAAAAATAGTTGTTTTTTATCCTTTCTCTTTGATGAAATGGAATTTTGATCTAATCAAAATCACATTTATGCACTCGTTGTGAAAAAAAGTTAGAATTTTGCCAATCAAGTAATTTCACTGATTCGGCATTACATATATAGACATATCTTTTTTGTACATAACGCATTCATATATATGTGCTTGTATATATGTTTTTCCTTACGATGCAATGACACACAGACACAACCCTCGACCCAACCCTCAGGAAAGCCAAGTTTGTTATGACCAAGCCATGATAACTGCGAGGTGGCCATGAGTGATGTTCAAGAGTGGACGAGGGATTTAAGATGGCAAACATCGTCCATCCTATATAAACTGAGTGAGATTTGAGCAAATGAACAAAGGCATCATTTAATATTTAGCTTTTTATTAAATGAAGCCATCAAAATAACTGCAATATATTTTACTAAGTATACCAAATTTTGGACAAAATATTCACATTCCTGACTTGACCCTTTGAACCCTCAGCCCCTACACTTTTACCTAGTACCTGAGCTCCTGGGTGGAAAAGTTTAAGTCTTTAAAAAGTTTTTTCTGTTTACTACAAAAATGATTTTGTCTATTTCATTTCGTTTTCTACGGTAGGTTTGCCATTTCCTAGTCAGTGTTGGGTGGGTTTTGTTTGACCATTGTTGGAAAATGGGGTCATGGTATAGTAAAATAGTGCTCAGCTAAAAATATCAGGCCCACAGGTTCAAAAGGAAATTCTGATTTTATTTGCAGTTTTATAGACAAGTGTAAAATAATATAAGTAAATAAATTATTTATTTCCTGAAAGGGAAGAAAAAAAATTACAGGCTTTCCTCCCAGGAAAATCGGACACACGGTCCATGTATTATAATGAGAACTGCACTATAATGAACACGGGGATGCCTGTATTACCATTGTGGTTATTATCTTTATGACTTTATATTAACTATACTTATTCATATATAGATAAATGAAATACCTCGACCCAATTGTATACCCTTGAAATCTGATGATTTTATTTCAGCCAATCTTCTGTATGTATTAGTTAATCTAACCATATAATGAGCTGATATGCAAACTTTTCTGTTTATCTATTTGTTTGTTTGTTTGGGCTCAAATGGGATGATCTCGATTTACTTTCCTATTATGACATGCAACAATAAAAATTATGTAGAAACTCTCAGGACTTCATATCTGATCATCACGTATCAAAACAACTTGAGATGAGTTGAGACTTGAAAAAAACTTAAAATCAGGATACTTGAATAATCAAAAATTAATTATCTAATAAAATATTTTTAGACTCCTTAGTGCCAATCCATACATTTTAAAGAAGATATATGAATAGAATCAGGGGTAGGTTTCAGTCGGAAAAATAGAAAACCCTACCAAAAAAACATCCTAGATAGTGATCCAAAAATTAATCAAATCATTTGCCTGACAAAAAACCAAACAGGACAAAAACATAAACATATTTTTGTAGCAAATCCTTTATTTCATATATATATATATATATATATATATATATATATATATATATATATATATATATACATATATATATATATATATAGACTAGAAAGCTTTACAGCTTTCAACACTGAAGATGTGAAATGATTTATTTGAAACTTATGTTATTTAAGTCAATTGTTTCCAAATATCTGATTTTCTAAGTTTTTTTCTTGTTTTACACAGAATTAGACCATAGTGCTATGTATGAATTTTTTCTTTTGAAAATGATCAGTTGTTAACTGTTTTGGGGATTGAAAGACAAAACAGTTATATTAACATGGCTCACCAGCAGTGCTGATCAAACACCACATCCCTCTAAGCTATGATTCTAATATTTGCTGAATTGTTTTTAGGGCTGTATCATATATATATATATATATATATATATATATATATATATATATATATATATATATAGCTACCTTGGGCATTTTCTGGTAGGAAACAGAACCTACAACCAAGTGAATTTATTCCAATCTTAGTACACAAACCATTGATTTAAAGGGTGAGGTTAGCAGAGTGCATGTCCCACCTCACCTTAAAATTCTATTGCTTTGACCTTTGGGCTATTCATGTACTGGCCAGCTGGCTTAAGACCTTGAAAAATATGGAAAACCCTCCTGGATCTTCATTTGTAGAGCCAAGCCATCATATACACTTACTTCCATGCTGCCTGTACCATGTAACCCAGTACAACCTAAAGTAAGAGATGGGCACCAACATGTAAGTCTCATTGCTTTGAAAAACAATGAGAAGAACTCACTCTGACAATCTACTTGGTAATGAGATGATTTGAATTTTAATGCTTACTTGCTCACTTCACCATGTAGAAGTATATACGTGCACAGGCATTCGTGAATTCTCTTGTACACATATATATGCTCAAATTCACTTATCTACTTGCATGTGCACACAAAACTTTGATGTGTAGATTGACCTACACTAATACGCATTCATAGATATGTTTACATATACACAAACAAGCATAAGCATGTATACATTTCTAAATATCATCATCATCATCATCATCATCCTCATCCTCCTCCTCATCCTCCTCCTCCTCCTCCTCCTCCTCCTCCTCCTCCTCCTTTTATTGTCCGTCGTTGGACATAGACCTTCCCCAGGATCTGCTGCAATTCACTATCATGGGCGTCGCGGAGCCAGTATTTTCTGAATTTGTCTATGTACAATGACTCCAAATCCATATTCAGTTAAATTTATGCATATCCACAACCATTTGTAAAATACACACACACACACACACACACATTCATGCAAATACTTGGGTGAATACAACTATACCCAGGTTTTTGAGGGTTTGTTTTTATAAAAAATGTAAAAAGTTCTCACACCCCTACACCTCAGTCTCCTGAACTTCCTACCATTCCAACCTTTCAGCCCAACAAATCATCATCACCATTTTTTTAGGGGGTGGCATGTATGTGTGTGTGTGTGGGGGGTCTGGAAATGCCAAGAAATTTCTCTCATGTTTATGTACGGCAATTGTTTCTTCGCTAAAAGCCGTTTCAGCTTATGAAATGTTTTATGGATTTCAAAAAGCAAAATGTATCTTAATTTTGAACAGTTCCAATGCGATTTGCCAGCAATTACATTGCCGTGGCAACAGACAGCCAGCAGAGCCAAGCATCTCTCTCTTTCTCTCTCTCTCTTTCTCTCTCTCTCTCTTTCATTCATATTAATTACAAAGGTATTCCACTTAATTATGTTTTGACAAAAAAATCTGCGGCTAGATGTGAAGATTATGGGAACCCTAGACTTATAGGAAGCAAGCAGATAATCTTATTGTTTCTCACACACATACATACATACGCTCACACATTTCTCAACCAACAAAAATAAATTAATAGATGAACAAGTTTGGTTGGTTGCTCAATGGAAACTAACAAGGGGCCCACATTTTTCTAGTATGCTGTGTTGGGGATGATCAATTAAAAAGTTTGTAAAGAGGGTTATTAATGAATACATTACTTCTCTTATCTTTTTTTGTTGGGGAATGATCACTGAAAAAAAGTATGAATTTTCAAAATACAAGCATGAACGCAGCCGGACACAAACTAAAGGATCAATTCAGCATGAACTTACATTGTAAATTGAACCCCCTCCACTAAAAACCTATTTTACTGTTTTTCCTAGACATAGAATGGAGTAAATGTTCAAATTTTCTGCCCTCTAGCTCCATTGATGCAGCCTGTATGTATGATATATATATATATATGTATTCATAGAGAGAAAGAGAGGGATAGAAATAGATAGATAGATAGGTAGTCAGCCAGAATCTCTTAAAGAAATGAAGAAACCTATTTTCACAGTCTTGGTGACAGATTTGGTTGATGGTCTCTAATAAGTACCAAGACATAAGATTGGTCTGGTTGCAGATGGAATGGAATCTGCTGCCAGCTTCAGATCGGGAAATATTGGCAGCGGCTTGCCATAAGCCAGGAGATGACAAAAGAATTGCTGGAATACTGCGAGAGAAAAGTAAAAAGAAAAGAAACAGGGAGTCCCTTTTTAAAAGTTCCGGAGATAATTTCTTGACAGCTGTTTGTCTTCCACAAGAACGGATGGATTAGTGTCAGAGAAATTGTTGCTTCTTATTTGGCCGGCGATTGAGCAGACTCTGGTTGGAGGATTTGCTTGGATACACCGTGGTTTTCATCCTCGTCTTATTATTATTTATACATTCATGCCATAAAAGATTTTGCAAGACGGGTCATTAACCTGTTTACTGCCAAGTATATTTCTTAATGTTTTAGCTCCTGTGCCGAGTTCTTTTTCTAGAAAAATTGTTAGAAAAATAAAATCTTCATTGAATGTGTGAAACTTTTTTCTTTCTATACCATTCAACTGAGATGTACAACAGGCTATTTGATAAATGTAAAACAGGCCTCTCCTGTTATAACGCGGTTCGTTATAGTGCCAATGGTGGACTCAAAGATATCAATGAAGTTTCAAAAGAGCTAGATTAGCAACCCTGGTTACAGTGGTTTGGTTATGATGCGGTTGAATTTCTGGGATGCCAATATCTGCATTAAAACTGGGATGCCTGTACATATGTAAATGTACATAAGGAAAAAAAAGAATAACAAATCGTTGTGAGAAGAGTTATTTTATCCAGAGTGCTCGCAAGTTATCTCATTGTGGCAATCAACAGATTGAGGAGAAGAGCCTTTTCTTGGGTTTTTTTGATCTTTCATGTAATTCTGATAATTTGTGTCACTGAGTAAGTATGAAATCTTTGATAAGTAATATTTGGTCTGGCTTGAAGTGGTTTAAGAAAAAGATGTTATTTAAATCCTTGGATATACATATATAGCTGTTGTTTTTTTTAAATTTTGATCTAAATTTTTGTGGAGCTTTGAATTGGAAAAAAATTTGGACAATTTTGGATGTCCTACGGATTCAAATTTTTTATTTGAGATACAGGGCTAGAAACAGATGTATCAAATCGAACAAATATCTGGCAACCCCAAGTGCCAGACTTGTCTGTTAGTGTGTGAAGTTATGCAGCACTGCTTCATGCCTTTTGCTCCACCTTCTTTTTTTACACTCTTGGTGGAGTCAGTGTTTTACTATTTCATTCCCGTTATGACCCCTTATTGTGCTTTATTACAATATCACTTAAAATGGCTAGTGCTGGCATTACCAAGAAATTTGTAGGGTTATCAGTGAATAAAATTAATCTTATTTCTCTTATTTATGATTATTTCATATTCTCTTACAATGTTACTCATAACTATATTCTGTGTTATGCATACACTTGTGCTACGTTACATATTTTTGGACAATTGGCATTAACGGACACCTGACCCCCCACCTTATCAGTCCGTTAGTAAGTGGGTTTACAGTATGTATGTATGTATGTATATATATATATATATATACATATATATATATATATATATATATATATATATATATATATATATATATATATATATATATATATGTAGTTAAAAAAGACTTACAGCTTTAAACATTGGATAGGTAAAAACATTTTCCCAAAAGTTTATATCATTTCTGTCAATAATTTCCCAATATCTGTTAATGCAATTTCCATTAGTTTTTATGTTGTACGCAGAATTTGATATTCTATACTATATATGTAATTATATACTATAGTATACTATATGTAAATTGGGGGGGGCTCATTGTGCACTGTGCACTGGCAGCCATACTGTCGGCTTACCCTGCTGGAAGGGGCAACAGACCTTTACAACCACCATGCATCTGCTTCAGTGGTGTGTCTCTAACTTCAGTTGGCGTGGACAGTCATACTGTTGTGTTATTCTTCTGAAGGGGCAGCAAACCTTTACAAACCTGCAGTGGTGTGTCTGATCTACACTTCAATACATGCATCTGCACAGGCAGCCATACTGTCAGGTTACTTCTCTGATGGGACAAGAGGGGTGGCAGAGCCCTATAGCTACCATGGGCATCTGCCAGGAGAAGGAAACTCCTGTCAAACCTATGACCCCATGGCCTCATCATTATTATATGTATATGGTTCCACAATCATTGGATCGTTATATTGTGGAAAACATTTCCAAAATCTTTGTCCCAGATGCTAAGCCATCATATATATATATATATATATATATATATATATATATATATATGATAATTAAAAATTGAGTCATCCACTGACAGCTGTTTCATTGTATTACAACTCTTCAGTGTGGCTATCCATTATCCATCCAGTAACACAAGGTAGGATGGAAACCTTCGCTTCAGACCTGGAGGCTGGCATTTACCCCTGCCCTATAGAGAACTGGACGGTTAGTATATATATATATATATATATATATATATATATATATATATATATATATATATATATATATAAGAATTTATATATCATATATGATATCAACTCGGAAGCTATCTATTATCAAAAAAAAAGGGAAAAGTATTTACATTTCTTGGGTCATTGAACAAACATCTGCCTTTCTATGTTCTATCTTCAGAAGTTTTGAAAACTTCTTGTTTAAAAGTATATCACAAACAGGTCTGGTTAGTCATTCAATGGAAACTGTCATGTGCTGGGGTGATCAATTAAAAACTTGGAACGAATGGGGATCAATTAATAATTTTACTTCTCTTGCCTTTTGTTTGGCCATGATCACTACAAAGGTCAGAACTTTCGAAACCTAAGCATTAATGTTGCCAGACACAAACTGAGGAACCAATTTAGCATGGACGTACATTGTAAATTCAGCCACAAACAAAAAAACAAAATTGGGGGGGGGAGGGATTCTCAAAACACAAAAAAAAGTTTCCTGTAGACTTAATGAGGAGTGAATTTTCAAGTCCTCAGCCTTCTAAGCCTGATACTTATATACATACATACATACATACATACATACATAGCCAGCCAGCTAGCTGGACCAACTTAGAAACTGAAGAAATTTATGTTGACTATTTTAGTGACAGTTTTGGTTGATGGTTTCTAACATCTGTTCCAATGGATTAAAAATGCTTCTTTTACAAATAAATATTTCTGTAACTTAGAGAAAGATAAAGACTATGATAATCCTCTTTTAATGAAAAAAAAGTGCTCTGTAGCTTTGTTAGTGGCTTGATAATTTTTAAAACTTGAAAGTAGCCAGAATGGAGCTTTTAGTAACTGTCAACTGAAACTGTCAACATCAATATTGTCAACTTTCCTCCAAGTTTTGGTGTGGGTCTGGCTGGCTGACAAAATATGCATGTGTCTTGCATACAGGCCACAACAATGGAGATAGAAGTTGAAAATTTTAAAAAATTACCCCTTATGTTTAGAAAAAAAATGTTTTTTTGAAAATTCCCTCCATAATAGGTTTTTAGTTGTGTGTTCAATTTACAACGTAAATTCATGCTAAATTGTTCCCCAGTTTGTGTCTGGCAGCATTCCCAATTGGGTTTTTTTTTTATAACTTGAACTTTTTAAAGATCGCAGCCTAACTAAAGGCAAGGGAAGTAAGAGAAGTAACACGCCATGCTGCCAAAAGATGTTGGTCACATGACAGCGTCTTTTGAGGTACTAAACAGACCTGTTTCCTGTGTATGTTACTTCAAAGATTTTCAGAAACAATTCAACTGGATATAATATATATATGTTTATGTCTGTAGGAATATTTATGCCTCAAATTTTTTTTCAGACATTTGATTTACAATACAAATCGTATCTATGCATATGAATACTTGCACACACACACACACACACAAATATTACTGTTTATGGTGAATATAACCAAAGATGATCCCCCCCCGCCATCTTGTTTTTCCAATTGACAAAAGTTGACCGAGCAATAGTATGCTTGTTCAGATGCTTATATACTATCTATTGCTGGCATATAAGTCATCATCATCATCATCAGCAGCAGCAGCAGCTTTTTATTGTGGGGGCAATACCTTCTGAACTTATCTAGTGTCACACTATTTTTTATTTTGCTGGCCACAATTTTGCACATGATATCTGGGGATCCTCATTGTCAGTCATGATGTCCAGCGGTTGCCTGACATTCTTGCAACGTGACTAGCCCATTGCTGGTCTTGAGTTAAGCCCTAAAATATCAAGGCATCAAATTAAGGTTTAGGCCTATATTTGCCGAATAATTTGACAATTCAAAACTACGTAGCACAATTGTAATGTGAATTTTGTTAGGCCTAAATAGATATAACCCATTTTCAGTATATATAAGTATAGTTTATACTTTGTATGTAGTGTGCGTGTGTGTGTGTGTGTGTGTGTGTGTGTGTGCACTTTTGCAGGGGGTGAGTGCAAAAGATATATTTCCAGGGGCAGGGAGCCAAAGGATGAGGGGGTGACAGCTTAATGTTTTGGCATTTAATGCTACATTAAGCGCTATTTAGCAGTGATTTCAGCCAATCTTTAACTATTTTCTAGCCATTTAAGAGGAATCCAGCCTTTATCAATTATTCAAAAAGGCCATGAAAAGGCTAACCGTGTTTTTATAGTGCGTTTTGACATTCTTTGACATTGGGGGGGGTGATTTATTGTTAAAAAGTTTTTGAATAGCCAATACTGGGAATGACACCCTGAATTACTGTCCCAGGTGACTCATACCCTAGGAACGCCACTATTTTGAATTCATCTTGAAAGCAACTCTGTTACCAGCAAAGAGTAGTACCATCTTTTTACAAATGCAACATCAAGTTGTTGTTACATGAAACGATTGTATAGCGCCATTATCCTGTATTAATGACAATGTTCCAAGTTTCGAACTACCTCATTCTTGATAAGAAAGCTTGATCCTAGAAGAGGGAAGGGACAAATGCCCTGTTTGTACCCACCACCCTTAACCTCAGTGGACACAAGTGTGTGTTTGTGCATTCACATAAGCTGCACACACGTGTACACTTGTGCTGTTAATGTAAAAATATTGATGGGTTCAATTAATTTTAAAGTATTAGTCAACAATGAAAATGAATCACCTTTATATCTCATCTCACTTTTCTCAGACTCAGTTCCCAACAAAGTGGATATCATTTCAATACTCTTAACTGGTTTAATTATGATAAATTGTTCAACTAAAGACAAGAACAAAAAACAGTATCATCAATAACTACAACAACAATAATGATAATAGTAATAAAAATGATAATAATAACACGGGCAGTATCGATAGCAAGATACACAGGTCCATTCCTTGGAGGGACAAAGGAAGAACTTCAATCAATGGACAGGCGAACGAGAAAGCTTATAACAATGCACAGGGCTTTGAACCTCAGAGATGACATAGATAGACTGTATGTGAACAGGAAAGACGGTGGTAGAGGACTCACCAGCATAGAAAACTGTGTCCCAAAGGCCAAAAAAAGGACCAGAAAAGTATTTGCAAACAAACAGTGAAGACATTACAAGAAGCGCCTGAAGTAATGTAATGAACAACAAAAAAGTATCAAACAGACAAGCAGCATTGTAAACAAGGGAAGAAAAACAGGAAAAGAAAAAACTGCATGAGGAATTCAAAAGACAGATACAAAATATCTTAGAAGAGAGATCATGGGCATGGCTGTGCAAAGGAAACCTAGAGAGTGAAACAGAATTGCCCATCATGGCAGCCCAAAACAAATGCATCAGAACAAATGATGTCAAGATGAAAATTGCAGAACCTATGCATACAGCAAATGCCGCCAATGTGGTAAATGGATGAAACCCTTACCCACATAACCAATTGATGTAGTCAACTAGCCTAGAAAGAGTACAAAAACAGATGTGATAGGGTAGCAACGGTGATAAACTGGGAACTGAGCAAACAAATGGGAATTGACCATGCGGACAAATGGTATCAGCACAAACTGGAGACAGGAAAATAGAAGCTATAAATTACACTGGGACTTTGACATCCAAATTGACCATCCCATCCGAGCGAGAATGCTAGACCTGGTAATTGTGGACAAGAGAAGGAGAACCTGCCTAATGATAGACGTGGTTGTGCCTGCAGATCACAGAGTGGTTACAAAAGAAAGAGAATTGCTTGGGAAATACCAGGACCTGGCAAAGACACTGAAAACTAGATAGGAGGAACTGAGGATGAGGAAGGATTGAGACTATACTAACCAAAGCACTACTGGGGACTGTACAAATACTGAGGAGAGTACTTAAAATAGGAGATCTGCAATCCCCAGCCTTTAGCAATGGCTTAACAGTTAAGAAAAATTTGCTATGAACCACAGCCCTGCCAGATAGATAGATTGCCAGTCAGATGCATTTAATAACCAAAGAAATATATTGTCAGTTTTGGTGACAGTATGGCGGCCCCTATATTTTTAGTCAAGAATTAGATACAAAACCCTTCTTCTAGCTGGGTATCAAAAACGTCACTTCCTTTGATGACCCCCTATGAAATCCCTAAACGCACACAGCTGGTGCAGTCTCTCTTTATTGACCGTGACTATATATGTATTGTCTTGTCACTTATCTTCCTCGATGTGAGTATCTCAAGAACGGCTATTAAATGCCAACAGTGCAACTACTATTTTTAGTGACCACGCAAATGCTGCATTTATTATTTTGCCTCTTTAGCTCCTTCTTGCACCTATCCAAACTGCCTTTTTATAATCTAGCTTGGTCAACAATACTACTCATAATAACAGGTACGACTCACCAGGCTCCGTTTGATAGATAGATGAAAGGACATTAGACCCTTTACGCCACATGTCCCTTGAATTCTTATTCTTTCCTATATTTTGTTTTTATGCCTGGGAATAACCTAAACCTAACAGGCCTCTACTCTTCTCCTTTTTATACTACTGAATGTATTAATGTTTCCATTCCATGTATTTTATTTACATTCTTCATTTGTGCATTGAACGTATCTCTCATTTTTCAAATCTAAATACTTGTACGTGTCTTTTTGCTCCATTTAATATCTGCTTCCACGTTTATACTTGGCGCACATGTTCTCTCTACGTCTTCCTTCATCAACTTTTCCACTGACACCCACGTGGGCCCGCTAATATAGTGAGTGCCCATTCTTCAACGAGAACTACTAGAATTATCCAGAACCATAATTTCTACAAACTATTCCCTTTCAAACTTGAATATTCATTATAACAGTTTTGGTTGACTGTTTTTAATTGATAGATAGATAAATAAATCATCATCAACAGTCTTTTAGCATCTGTTGTTGAACATAGACCTTCCCTGAGATTTGCCAGACCTCTCTATCATAGGCATCGCAGAGCCAGTATTTTCTGAATTTATCTAGCTTGTCACACCATCTTACTTTCTGTTGGCCACAACTGTGCATATTATCTCTGGGGATCCATGCTGTTCAGCAGTTGTCTGACATTCTTGCAACATGTCAAGCCCCTTGCCATTTGGGTTTTCTAACTGTTTCTATGATATCTCTGACTGCTGTCTTCTATCTTTAATATACTGTGCTGTCTTATGATCTCTCCATACTGTATATGCTGGCATTCTGATCATAAGAGGGAGATCTATCAAAGCTTGATATCGACAGTTATAGGTCTTGTTTGGGTTGCAGTGAGTGGTAGTCCTTCAAATACCCTTATAAACCATTCACCCTATAGTCTGTCATATACAATAGATAAATAGGAATAGACATAGATGAATGTGAACAGTGGAGGGTAGATACTTATATGTACACGAATACATATATACATACATACCAATGGACAAGCCTGGCTGCTGCAGGATCACACTCCACTTCTACTTCTACTTCCTTGCATATATGTAAGAAAGATTCTTGTAAGCTACGTGAGACTTGTCAGTCTGGCTCCGTTGGTAAGAGAGCCATCTACTGATCACTTGGTCAGGATTTCAAATCATGGTCAGAAAATGCTAAAATTATAGATCTATTCAGTTCAGGGCAAGGATGAGAATGACAAACAGTGGAGAGTTCATTTCCCCTAACTTAGATGAGGATTGTTTTCATTGCTATGGTGAAAAAACAAAGTTGACTCTAGCAACCCTCTTTGACTGGAGTTTAAGATAATCAGATACATATGAAAATAATGAAATAGATATAAACACTGGTAGATATAAAAATTGATAACAATGAACAAATAGATCGATAGATAGATAGATAAATTCCAATTCTATAAATCATACAAGAATAACACAAATTTTTCTTTGTGAACAAAATTACTGACACATCCAGGGCAACCATCTATTCTCATTCCTCCATGGACTACGGGGTAAGGAAAAAGTAATTTAGAATTCAATACAAAAACATCTTTATACAATAGTTAATTGGATCGTTTATTTTATTTCAGATAACCCTTTGGCCAAGTTGGATGAATATGAAGAACCTCAAGCCATTAGATGCCTTGGAGCAAACGGTCAGCATTTTGAACCAGCACTTTAATTGAAGTATTCTCTCTTTGTAGAATCTGTCAAAACAAAACTGTCAGCATTGGTTTCTTCAGTTTTTAGTGTTTATAAATGGCTATTTATTTATCTATCAATCTGTCACAGGTACAGGCTGTACCAATGGAGCAAGAGGGCTGAAAATGATAACATTTGCTCCTTATCATGTCTATCATGTTTGATTTTTGAAAATTCCTCCCTAAAATAGCTTTTTAGTAGGTGGGAGTTCAATCTACAATGTAAGTTTATGTTCAATTGGTCCCTTACTTAATCCAGCAGGATTCACACTTTTTTTTTTTCAAATTCAGACCTTTTTAGTTGTTGCTGCTTGACAAAAGGCGTGAGAAGTCATTTGTTTATTGATCACCCCTCTTTCCCAATTTTTCAATTGATCATCCCCAACACGGCATGCCGCCAAAGGGCATTGGTCATGTGATAGTTTCTATTGAATGACTAACACGACCTGTGTTTTCCATACAGATCATACAATCAGAACAGACGTTGCCATGTTTTCTCCTGAGTTGTAAAGGATTATCCATACATGTTTGGCATATAGAATAGTTCCTCAAATGGGCAAATTAATAGAATGTCACGCAGTCTGAGGGACATGTGGACAGTTGTGAACTCCAGGAGGAAGGTTACTAGATACGCTTAAACCGCTCCATAATCCACCAGGCCATCGTCTCAGTTTAAAATTCTCAGAATTCGGATCAGATACCTGAAGAAGGCCAGAGGGCGCAATGGCTGAAACATTGACTATAACAACCAAGATGAGCTCACTATTCCGAGTAAATCAGTCTATGGTTATGATGATTTTCTGTCTCAGAAATTCCGATGAAAATAAATTTGCCTTACTCATTCCTTTGAGTGTACCAACTATTCCTGAAATTTTTTGATGCCAACTCCCGCACGCCAAAAAAAAAAAAAAAAAAATACAATGGTCAAAGTTAGGGGAGGTTGTGGGGAGAGAGAGATTTCCAATTTCCTTGAGGTGGTTGGCACAATTGAATTCAGATGTTAGGCTCAGATTCTTTTTTTTTTTTTTTGACCAGGGGTTAAATTGCTTAAAATGGACTCTGATGGTTTGAAAAGCAATTACCTCCAGGAAATGAGGAACTGATTTGTTTAGCACTTGGGTCAGACCAGAAGAAGCTAAAGAGGTCAATTCTTTGTTTTTTCTCGATCTTTTCAAGTCTTTAATATGATCAAGGAGTTTTAATGATCATCATTAATTAATGTTCAGAAGTTTTCTTTGACCAGAAATGGAGCTGGTTGAAAAAGATAATACAAAGGTAGGACTCTACGTTCAGCCCTTGAGGAGATCATTTAATTAGGCTTTTGAATAGGTTGTTTTTTAATCATTTTTTTTAATCACCTTAGATTAGAAAATTATAATGACAAAAGTGAAAGTGAAAGTAGCGGGATGGATAATTATGATGATGATTTCTGTAGTATTAATGCATGGTCATTTTATGTTGGATAGGAAGTTAAGCAGTGTCGAGTCTGGTCAATACCTAGATGGGTGGTAGTCTGTGAAAACCAGATACCATATGCAGCCAGGTATACATCCCTTCTTGTGAAGACCTCATTGGTCAGTGTGGTAGGGTTGGACCCATTCCCCCTGCCATGTCTTACAACCTGGGGATTCACAATCTGATGGAGGTGGAAATAGTGTCATATAATGATTCAGTGATATTACTGAGTATTCTAATAAAAGTTCTTTAGTTGTTGGCACAGGTGCAGCACTTAAAAAAGAAATGAGGGATTGCATTTTTTTAATCTAACCAATGTTTGAGATGTTTTAAAGCCATTTTGATGAGAGTTCTAAAAAATTTTGGCTAATTTTTCCTGACAGTGGATTGTTCACATAAAGAATTTTAGACGTGAGTACCTACCTGTTACTAGCTTGGAGATATTACTTTCTCATTTTGATGTAATCTATTTTGAAGCCAACACAGTTGATATTATTTTTTTTTACCCAAATATATCAATAAAGTTACCGTCTACCTACAATTGATTTCTTCTGATCCCTTGTGCTCAAGTTCCCTCTCTCTCTCTCTCTCTCTCTCTCTCTCTCTATATATATATATATATATATATATATATATAAAATATATATATATATATATAAAATATATATATATATATATAAAATATATATATATATATAAAATATATATATACATATAAAATATATATATATATATGAAATATATATATATATAATATATTATAATACATATAAATATTTGGATTAATATAATATATATATGATATAATATATATATATATAATATAATAAATATATAATATATATGATATATATATATATAATATATGTATATATACATACGACACAAAAAAATCTATCGAAAAAGTTTTTTAATGTTTAGTGTTTAAAGCTGTAAAGTTTTCTAGACTATATATATATTTATATCTGAAAAATGCAATTGTTCACATGTCTGATATTTGAGGAATGAAATGAGGAGATTTCTGGAGATATCCATTAAATGCTAGAATCAATCTATCCATTCTAAAAAAGCCCACAGCCACAAAAACTTTTCTGAAAACTGACCCCTACCTCTCACTGACCCTTCGTATCTCAAACAATCTTGATACTCTTTGATACAGACACAAACACCTCCTGGCCCTTCCTCCCACAGACCATTCTTATCTCGGACCAAACTCAATTCTCACTTACGCACATACAAACACGCCCCTCTCGCTCCTACTAAACAACTCACAAGATAGAAATCTCCACACTTCATTCCTCAAACTTCAA
Organism: Thysanoteuthis rhombus; assembly: GCA_963457665.1. Taxonomy (NCBI): domain Eukaryota; kingdom Metazoa; phylum Mollusca; class Cephalopoda; order Oegopsida; family Thysanoteuthidae; genus Thysanoteuthis; species Thysanoteuthis major. The sequence goes on along the minus strand of OY735204.1, from coordinate 47,487,821 downwards.
ACATGTAAACAGCATAGTCTTCTCTGTAACCAATGTGAATTTCTCTGAAAAAGATGGCTGGCAACCATCAAAATGCATCAGAACACACCCACGTGTATTATAACATTTTTCAAGATGTAACACCTGTTTTTTTCTCTTAAATTTCTCTTCATCTTCCAATTGTCATTTTAGTAACATTCTGTCAGACCACCTCACATCCAGACAACAAACATATATATATATACATATATATATATATATATATATATATATATATATATATTTATATATATATATATACCTTCGAACTCTTCACTGCCACAGATGAGGTAACTCATCTTAGCAAGTCATTAATCCAGTGGCACTTAAAAGATAACTCATCTCGACAATTTGTCAGTCTGGTGTCACTGATGATATGAAAACATTCTTTTTACTCTTATATACATTTATGTATGTATTACATTTATTAGATATTCTGTTGAGCATATTTGAACATACCAGTTGATTCATATGAAAATAAAAGCATTTTAAACATTCAATGTAAACTTCCTATTTTCATCAATTTTTCAGTAGAAGAACCAAGCATAAGAGTTACGATGTTGAATAATATACTTGGTAGCGAACAGGTTAATGTTATTAAAAAGTTGTCACTTAAAGGGAGAAATTGTGATTAACAATAGTATACATCTCTGTGCCTGAATATAATTCATGTAAAGGCCAACTAACTGAAAAGCATAAAGAAGAAAAGGAGTCGACCCATGGTAGCCATGTCTTGGTCCAAAATGATAATCTTGGCACCACAACCCAGAATTTACAGTTACTACCAATGCTTGACACTATGCCAAATAAATTTAGCATAACATGAGAATTTCAGCCACAAAAGAATGGTCTCTAAGTGTGCGTGTGTGCACGTGTGTGCATGAGGGGGGGGTAACCTTCAATATACAAAGGATGTGATGAAATATAAAATTAAATCAATAGGGTGCTGCCACAGAGAGGCAGACTGCCAAAGACAGGAGATGTGAGTTCAAATCTCACTAAGTGCTTATTCTTTACTTCTGATCTACATCGCTTATTGATGATTATAGAATGGTAATTTGAAAGCTGCAATAAAAAGCAACAGAAATTAAATAAAAGTCCAAAATTAATGATAATTGAGAGTACTTCATCGAAGAAGCTTGAGTTTCTGATAAAAATTCATTTTTCAGCATAATTTTTATCAAAATAAAGGGGAAAAATCGAGGGTTGCATATTAGGATTTTTTTTCATTTTGTCAGACGTGGAAATCATTCCTAATTCAAAAAAATGATAGAAAAAAATGTCTAAATCCAAAACACTGGACTCTCAAATCTTAAAATTATTTTAAAAAAAACACTAAAATTGGCAACACCGGACTTGCAAATTTGAAAATAAAAAATCTAGGTAAGCAAGCAAAAAAAGAGATGTGAAAAAGTTGATGGGGCAATAATAAAAATGATAAAAAGATGAAAATGTATTAATCTATATAACAGAAGAACTGTTGAGTTGACATCAGGTGATGTTTAGAAATTTACAGGAAAAAAAAATAATGTAATAAAGATGTGAGGATTTACAAAAATATCTCGGGGGTTCAACATTTTCTTTTTTTCAGCATTATGTTCCAATTGGAAATCATATTTGAAAATGAATCTAATCTCTTGTGTAGATACCACTGCCGATGAGAGCTCAAAAACCTATGATAAAAATGAATTATATTTCTATTTATACTGAATCTGCAAGAAAAGCAATTACACTACTAAATCTTCAACTTTTAGCATTATTCTTTAAGAAGTAAAAAAAAAGACATCAAAAAACAACACTTGTAAAAGTGTATAACAACCTAATCCTATATTAAAACTTTAAATCAAGATAACTAACCTTATAATTCTTACATTGCTCTGCTTTAAGATCAATATCTAGGGCAACATATAACATCTTCTATATTGCTCTATTCTTATTAAGATTAACTTTTTGATGTTCGTTTCTCAAGATTTAACCACTTGATGAGATGAAGTTGTTGAGCCAGGCCCTTGTTGAACTAGATTTCTTTTGGGGATTAACTTGTAGTATCTTTCCTTCAACAGCACAAAATCAGCAGTTTGAGCTGAGATCCCAGCCTTGACTTCTTGAACATTTGGTATAATTTGGTGGTTTATCATAGGTCAATAGAAGAGTTAGTGGCAAGAAAATATCTCATGGTACTACATCCAAAATGGAATTATCAGCTTTAGAATGTAGTGGTTTGTATATGTTATAGGCCTCGAATACTGAGCTTGACTACTGGTTATTTTCCTGTTCAATTATAAGCCTTAATCATTCTAATAGAGCTAACTTGCATGTGAGAAGCCGTGTCCATTTTTGGATGAACTTTTTCATAGTAAGTTCAGTAATTTTAATGAGAATATTTATACATCCTTATTTTTAACATGGGCAAGTAATTCTAATGATGATATCTTTTATCAAATTTTGAATGTGATTGAATGGACTGAAGCAAATAAGGTGAAGACAATAGGCTGAGACTGAATGCAACTCTCCCTCATTTTAATCCAAGTCAAGCAGAAGTCATAACTTATAAGACTGCAGGGAAGGTGCTGCACCTTTCAGAACTGAAGTCATGGTCATCTTTGACTATGAAAGAAAAACATGATAAACACACACACACACACACACACACACACACACACACACACACACACACATATATATATATATATATATATTTGGATGAGAGGTGATCTGACAATGTTGGTAATTTGACAATTCGAAGATGAAGATATATACATATCTATAGATATGTATAAATATATTTATAAAGAGAGTGAGAGAGGGGAAGAGATTGGTAGAAAATATACATGTTGTGAGATAGATATGCATAAACATACATATAGGAATCTATCAAGAGTGCTTATATGCGTATGAGTTTCTTTAGTAGCAAATATATGTTGTTTTTCTTTCGAAAGCATTTAAGTACTTCCTAAAAGTTGTCCTTGAACTCATCAGGGTTGGTCATGGTAGGAGTATAGGCACTGACAATGGTAATGAACTTTTGCTTTTCTAAAAGAGGGGAGTCATGAAGCAATCTCCCCCTCCCCAGCGGTCATTCCTTTGGAGGGCCTGGCCAGCTTGCTGACAAGAGCTGACGAACGCTGACCTCTGCTCAAAACAAACTCCAGTAAATACACTCGTATGAATATGACATATTAGGCACTGTCAATGAAAACTGTCAGCATCGACAATGAAAGCAACAAGATAGGTTTCTTCAGTTATCATGTTGGTCTGGCTGGCTGACTGGCTACGTGTGTGCTGTGCATGAACTCCCACTCCTTTGGAAGGGTTGGTAAATTTACAATGTCAATTTGATTTTAAGCTAAATTGGTTCCTTAGTTTGTGTTCAGCAGCATTCATGCTTGTTTTTCAAAAATTCAGACTGTTTTAGTGATGCCCATAAATGTACATGTAATGACAGTTATTAATGGACAGTTTTCAGAGACTTCTGTCAGTCCGAAATGGCTCTAAACCAAAAATAAGAGGATCTATTGGTGAGATTAGATTTCTAATTGGATGGACCAACCCTGTATTATTTAAATGATTATTTTATCAATCACAAACCAGTTTAGGCCACAATTTTATACCTCGTAATCGATAAAAGAGAAAAAAAAGCACCAGACGTATTCAAGTGGGAAGTAGACAAGTGTTAGGCCATAGAATCATGATAAAAAGAACGAAGATGCTTCTGCGTAATAGCATAATAGTAAGAATATTTTACCAGCAACCTTTTTGTATGATTCAAAAAAAAATTAGTGTTCTAGATGAAGTAAATGATAGAATGAAAAAATAGCCTACCTATGGTTATGGTGCCTTAGTCCCATTCAAATTACTCTCCCTCTGAGCATCACACTCTTATCTCAGCATCCCTTCATCTTTTCAAAACAGTCTGCAAAGTCCTTTTTTGGGATCACCATTTTCTGCCTCATTGTATTCTCCTTAATCTCACCTACTGTCTTTAATCTACTCCCTTTCAATGTCAAAAAGCCAGAAGTTACTGGAAGCAAAATCTGAGCTGTAGATCGTTGAGAGACCTAGGTAATATGATGTTCTATCAAAAAAATTTTGCATGAGACGCGAAGTATGGGCATGCTCAGTCATTGTGAACACTACGGTCTCACAGTACACAAGCTCACTCTGTGGCTTCTCATTGTTGACTGACTTACCCCACAGGAGAGTGTCTGTTCTTGCATGGGCAGTAATGTCCTTTATGGTATGTTACCTAGTTGTTTCAAGGCTGTGCAACCAGTTCTTGAGATATTGAAAGTCGCTGGATACTTTCTCGACAGATCATGTACGGTTTAATAACAATAACAACTGGAAGACGGATTTGTAACATTTCATATTTCTATGACATATTGAATCATCAGTACGAGGAAGGCAGATCCAGGATTTGGAGCAGAGGGGTCTAATTAGTTTGGGGATATAATACATTTACGTTTTTAAGGTCAATTCATCATTGCTTGGGATTAATTGAGTTTTTTTCTCACAAAATTTCTTTATCTAGATATCTAAAAATGTTTTTTTTTTTCCAATTCTCCTGGATCCGGGCCTGAGGGTCAATTCTCTCTGAATAGTTTCTTATTCAGTGAAAAAATATCTGCAAGATGGTTCTTAATTATTTTCACGAAACTAACATATACCCTTTGCATTAATTTTCCCATTTAAAACATATTTTTTGTAATCATTTCAAATGAAAGAAATTGAAACTCACAGTGTAATTACATTCTACATTCCAATTTACCAGATTCCTGGCCTACTTCCTGACATCTTCATATTTCTCTGTTAAATGTATATCTTCTCTTCACTATCTTTCCTCATTTATTTGTCATCATCATCAGCCTTTTAACATCTTTTGTTGGACATAGACTTTCCTCAGGATTGACCAGACCTCTCCATTATAGGCATCGCAGAACCTGTACTTTCTGAATTTATCTAGTTTGTTATGCTATCTGATTTTCTGTTGGCCACAATTTCGTATATGATATCTGGGGATCTATGTTGCGAGTTGTGATCTCCAGTGTTCGTCTGACATCCTTGTAGCATGCCCAGCCCATTGCCATTTGAGTTTTCTCATTGTTTCTATATCTCTGACTCCTGTCCTTTTTCTTTAATATAATGTGTTGTCTTACAATATCTTCATGTGAGGTTGAGCATGATTCTCTCATGTGCATGTTGCATGGTTTTCAGTTACAAAACCATCAACTAAAGAGTAAACCTTAGACAGTATAGATTTCTTCAGTTTTTAAGTGATTCTCCCTCGCTGGTTAGCCGACTGGTTATGTATGTATCATTCATACAGGTTGCGCTGATAGAGCTGGAAGGCTGAAAATTCGAACATTCACTCATTATTTCTAGAAGAAAATTTTTTTTGTTTTTATCGCCCTCCTCAATTTTTTCAATGGGGTTTCAATTTACTATGTAAGTTTATGCAATATCAGTCCCTTAGTTTGTGCCCAGCAGCGTTCATGCTTGTTTTTCAAAGCCAGACCTTTTTTTAGTGATCACTGCCCAAGTAAAGTTAAGAGAATTAATTCATTCATTTATCCCCCCTTCCTCCAATTTTTTCTCTGATCATCCTCAACACAGCATATTGCTTTTGATTACATCATGAAATTTCACTCTCCTTGCAGATATACACTTGCTACCTACTCCCTTCTATTCTTCTATACATCTGTTTCTCTTTCTTTCTTATGCTGTAGCTAGACTTACTCTCGCATTTATGTTTCTGCAATTGAAGTATATAATTTTGTTAGTAATTTATCACTAATGGAATATAGCTACATTAGCTAGAATAACATGCTGCGTGGAAAAGAGGCGAAATTAAAATATACCCATAACATCCATGCCATGGGTTGGAAAAAAGAGGGGGGCCAGAAGTGAGAGAGAAGGAAGGAGAGAAGAAAGGAAGGAAAAAAGAGAGAAGGAGAAAAAGAAAAGGGAGAGAGAGGAGAAAAGAAAGGGAGGTGAGAAAACAAACAAGAGGGATATGTCAGTTGGTAGGAAGAAATATAGATCAGTATTGAAAAAGAAGAGTAGGAAAATAAGGCTGGAAGGAAAGAGAAGGAAATGCATACCTAATAATTTTCATTGGGTGAGCAGGCCAACAAAGTATGTGCCTCCATCTAGGAAATGTGAAGAAATTGTATGTACGAACACATACAAAAATCTAATCCATTTTAAAAGGGAAAAACAGCATTGTGAAAGGGGATCGGAACAAATTCACGAACATTCAGAACACATTAATAACCCTTACAATACAGCATTACCAAATATGCTTTCAATGGTATTCATAGCTAAAACTGTCTTTAAATTGTAGAAAAGTGCTAAATATTTTAATTTCCTGCTAACTTTATAGCTAAAAATGCTATATGCATATAATACTTATGTAAAGCATATTTATTGAATGTAATAACTATATGCGAAGACTCAAGAATGAATTAATGATAAAAATTGAACATTTACTTTAATCAAACTTTGATTCAACATTGTATTATCTTGATTGGCAACATTAGACCCTACCTCCAAAAACAACAGCTAGATGTAGCCAAAAAGTACAAGTTGTCCATAACCTGGTGCATTCATGACCTAGGAACTTCCTATATGTCATAAATTATTCAATGTACTGTATCGTATACATTCATAAATGTTTATCTTTATTCATGAAAAAGCTTGAATTACTTTTTTGTCCTCCCCAAATTTCTTGAGTACACATCTCCAGTTTATGATGGTTTTGTGCTATGAAATTTCACAACACAGTTCATTTTCCAGAGTCACATCACTTCCGCATGCCTGTATTCTACTGTTGATGAAAAGACTTGTGGTGCTGACCTTGTGCTGATAAGAATATAACCCCAACTCATTAAAAAATGTAATTTCTGTTATTTTTTGCACAGAAATTGGGTGGGTGGGGTTATACAGTTTGATGAAATTACAATGAAACTAAACATTTTTAATGGTTTCATCTTTTGGGGGAAAATACAAGTCAATTTTTGAATTTCAGAATTTGGTAAAAAAAATCAAATCAGTCATTAAAAAGGAAGAAAAACAGAAAAACAAAAACAAAAATAAAAACAGAGAGTAAAAAAGCAATTATCTGACTTATTTTTTTAATCTGTTGTCTTTTTTTTATATTTTGTTCTCTTTTTAGTTAATCAAACTGACTTGGTACCGGAATTTCCAAATCATTGATATATTCTCTTTGATGTTCAATTGGGTGTCTAAGAGACAGAGAGAGTGAGAGTCTGGAATAAAGAGAGAGAGAGTAAAAGGTGAAGAAAATGAGAGGTAGAGTAAAACAAAGATGGAGAAAAAAAGGAGCCTGTAAGTAGGGTAAGTGGAAAATATAAGTATATTTATTCATTGGAGTATCGGAGCTCTTTAATCAAGGTGGGCAGAGGGCTTGATCTGCCTGAAACTGAATATGGTTTAGTCCTAATTACACTGATCTGCCCCACATTTTATGCTGTTTCCCCCAAATTTTGATCATGGAAGTAGTTCATCGTCTCCTGGCTAATATGTCTACGTGTTTATTTCATAGGTGGAGCTAGAGATTTGGGGTTGGGGGGGGGCTCAAACATTTTGTGAGAATTGTCAGTAAAAAATGCAGTAGGTGAACACTTACTTATAAAGCGTTTGATGTATTTTGAGACAAAGAGAGTGATATATAGAGGGAATTAAGCAGGGAAAAAGAAGAAAATGAGTGGGGAGGAAAACAATGGTAGAGAGAAAGAGAGGGAGAGAGAGAGAAAGGGGGTAAATAGAAGTTGAGAAAAAATAACAATGAAGAGAAAGAAAAGAGAATGCTTGAGAGAAGATTTTCACAAGAAGCTGTGAGTGGTGCTTTTATTTTCAGGTAATTTTCCATTGAATTACAGCAGAAAATCAGATCTTTGTTAGCTGATATACAAACAATTGCATATTTAAGCACTTCACCAGAGATATGCGTATAATCACATATATAGATAGATACAGTTTAATGTATATTTATAAACAAGCAGGGAATCCTGGTGTTGCCCGTGAAAAAGAAGCCTTAAATCTAACAACATGAATGAAGAAATAATGCTGAACTGTAGTGTGTGTGGTCATGCCCTGGGTGTGCAAGAAGTTATTTTATCTTCTTGTTAACATATCTATGTGATTCAATGTTAAGATTAAGATCTTTCATTGACCAGATGTTAGAATTTAGCATCTTTTAATGCTCGGGTATCTGAAATTAGCATCATCCAGTGTCTGGGTGTTGGAATTCGATATCTTCCATTACCTGGGCATCGGAATTTAGCATCCTTTAGGGCCAGGGCCACAGGATCAGAATCTTTCAATGCTCGGGCATTGGAATTTAACATCTTCCAGTACCTAAGCTTCAGAATTCAGCACGTTCCAGTGCTCTGATAAACCTTTGATAGTATTTCTTAAAAACTGTTGATGATTGTTCCACAATTGTGACATCTTCACTATCAGTATCTTCTGTATGAAGGACATCTTTCTTAAAGGGCATTTTTATACATTGGCTTATGATAATCTCCCAACTTTCACCAAATTGTTTCCAACTGACCATTCAATATGCAGATAGGACAATAAATACCTCCTCAACATCCAGACGCCTATATTTCTTTCTTTGGTGTCTTGGCCTTAAATCAGGGTAGTTTTGAATTAATAAAAACTTAGAAGACACACAAAAGGTGAGTTAAATGCAGAGGAATTAATATTTGATTATGTTTTTGTCTGGCTGGTGAGATCTAAATAGATTCTTTAGGTAAAAGTGAACTTTCTACAATTCAGGGAATTGAGATCAGGGCAAAAGGCGTTGCCATGATTTTTCTTCCATTACTGACATCAGACATTTGGAATACAAGCCTCTCTTATTATAATGTGGTTCGTTATAGCCCAGTTTGTAATGTAATGCAGGTAAATGATGGATTCCAATTTAGTTAGATCTAGCAAAAAAATAGCTAGATCTGAGCTGAATCTAGCTCCCAAATAGCTAAATCAGAAACTTGTTATCACAGGTTGGTTAGCTTTCTTGGACACTAACACCCACTTTACAACAGTGTAAGCCTGTATCCAAGGAGAAGTAAGACAGTGCATAACTTCATCCCACAAATGATTTACTGAAATGCTTTTGTCAGATTTTTCTGTGATATCTATCTATCCTGGATATTCTTCACATCTAATAAGTACATTTTGAGTTTGGTAAGAAAATGATTCCCATTAAATATATAAAGGAATTTAACGTCTTTACATCTGAATTCAGATTTGATAGATTGCAAATCCAACAACGATTTTTGTTTTTTGAAAATTAATAATTTATAGTTTTTTCATGCTACCATACTTTTAAATCATAGATCTAAGCTTTTGGTGGGAACTAACGAAAAAGCTCCAACACCTGTTTCTAACTATTTTCTACGATTACTGAGATCCTATTCAAGAGCATTATGTGTATTGGTTTGTTGACTCCAGAGCTATGAGCGTGTTCAAGGTTGTTTTCATCCATATCACAGGAAATTATACATTTATCCTAGGTTCCAATAATTATTATGCGGTGAAGTGCAATCAGGAAAATGAGCATCGTTTTCTGTTAAGGAAATTGTTAAGCACCAAAACCATATGATTCGCTGCACCATTATATTTCATGGCAGATATTTCATTCTATACACTAAAAGAGTAATGAATAGAGAACAATGATACTTTACTACAGACCTCTCTTATTATAATGCCATTTTGTTATAGCCCGGTTGGTGATGTAATTAAAAATGTGCAAATTTGTGATTTCATATCACCCTCAGGGTCCCCCATAGAGAGGGGACCCTAAAAGTTTTATGAATTGTAGTTCACATTTCAATTACCATTATACAACAACAAAACTTGCAAAATGTGGGGAAGGGCCTCTCAAGGAGTCAAGTACCCTGCCTGGGTCCTCAAATCTTTGGTTATCTCACTGCTTTTGAAAATACTGCCTACTTGACAAGCTCATGCATCCCAGGCTTTTGAAATGTCCACCTTTGGACTCTCAGTAATACCTTGGTGGACCCTCAGGTATCTGCAGTACCCAGGTTTGGAACCATTGCCTTAAATGTTGAAGGGAAGGAGCCCTTAAGAAGCCAAGTCCCCTGGGACTCCACATCTTCAGTTGTATTTACATCAGGGCAGATAAATAATAGAATTGATTTGAATTCTGCCCATCAATCATTAAATTGTTTGAGTGGTGGAACAAGAAACACAGGAACAGGCCCGCAGGTTAATAAGGATTAATTTCTAGGGTTTACTTCATAAATTTATGGTAATATAGAATTGATATTGTGCTACAGGAGTCAAAGTTTACTTTCTTTTTTTTCCTATTTTCTTATGAATGTACTTTCCATTCCTTTCTTCCTCTCTCTCTCTTTCTGGCTACATATGGTCACACAAACATGCATACACACACATGTATACACACATCCATGTTGCTATTAAATAATGAGACTCATCATCATCAGTCTTTCAACGTCCGTCGTTGGACATGAACCTTCCCCAGAATTTGTTACAATTCTCTATCATGTGCGTTGCAGAGCCAGTACATTCTGAATTTGTCTAGCTAGTCTCTCCATCTAATACTCTGCCGGCCTCAGTTGTGCATGTGATCTCTGGGGATCCATGTCGTAGTTACAATGTCCATCGGTTGTCTGCCTTTCTTGTAACATAGCCAGCCCATTGCCATTCGAGATTTTTAAGAAATCAAGCGAAGAATCACAAGCCTTTGGCAGAGCAAGCTCAACCTTTGAAAACTAGAAGATACCATAATTCCTTAAATGAAGGGTGTATAACCAATGCATCCTCCCAATAGGCACTAATGGAGCTGAAACAGGGAACCTAACCAAGAGACAGACCCGCAAAATAAGAAGAAGACATGTTTTTCTGAAATGTGAAAATGGTCAGTTCAAAAATCGGGCCTCATTTTGAAATTTTTGGTTGAAATTGAATAAAACTACAACCTGAATCTTTTTCTATGGTAATTGAGATTTATTGCCGAGAATGCTTGTCATATATATATCGTTAAAAGATTAATTAATTCTTTGATTATTTATCAAAAAAATTAACAAACATTCCAGCCAGATAATCTTTTTGCTCTTTTTTCGATAGCAAAATAATGTTAACTCTACACTCGATAACTTAAACATAGAATGAAATTATAAAATAGTAAAATTGTATACACCAACACATCACTAACAGTACAGACCAGGGATAGAACTGCAAGACCTTGGCATATACCTACTTCTCAATTTCCACATATTTTGTATGTTCAATGTATACTAATTGAGACATTATCATATACCTACTTCCAAAAACTCATTTCCATCACTTGTATGGACAATTATAAAAGTATCAAACAAAGGCATCAAATCCTTCAAAGAAATACTCCAACAACTTGATTATGGTATTGGTGAGGCTTTCAGTGAGTATAACAGTACAAGATTACAATGAAGAAAGAATTTCAGTGAATGATATTTTATGAGGCATGCCTTACAGGAAACTTCTAGTTTAAATTCATAAACAATTTGTGACATTTGAGACTGTCAGTGTTAATAAACAGAAAGAGAGGAAGGGGGTAATACAGACACAGAAATACAAAATTGGCTTGTCTACTATACGTGTATATGTGTTCATTCATTGGCTGCTTAAAATATAACTACAACTACAATTACTACAGCTTTTGCTGATGTGTCAATTTTGTTCTTTACCCAAAATAAATATAAGAATTTTGGTTAGAATACCTTGTGTTAACCTTTCAAATCACCGTGTGACCATACTGATACAGCTTTTGGTATAACATTGGTAAAGTAGTTGGCATTTTTCTAGTATACAACATCAAATACATGAAAAAAACACTGCTGGATACTCAAAGATACTTAAATAAATATTCATAAACCCAAATGTGTACATAATTAAATTTCTATGTGAGTCCACTAGCTAAGCATCTGATTATTACAATATGCATACCTGGAGTAATGTCATATGCAACAAATATGTTGAGGACAAAGAAGCAAAGATCAGAAACCAAAATGAAGAGCTAAAGAAAGTAAACCACTACATCTACCTAGGACAACAAATCTCTATGGAATCATCATCATCAGAAGAAATCAAACAATGAATCAAGCAAGGTTGGTATGCTCTTTAGAGAGCAAGCTCAACCTTCAAGAATTAGAAGATCTTATTAACTTTTAAAGGAGGGTCTACAACCTCTGTGTCCTCCTGATAGTCTCATAAGGAGCAGGAACATGGAACTTGACAAAAAGATTGGCTCCCAAACTAAGAACCATGCAATTTATATAGGAGGAGTTGATCATGTTTAACATCACATGGAGAGATCATGACTGCTTTATTACATTAGAGAACGAACAGGGGTCAGAGATATCATAAAGAACATTAGAAAACTCAAATGGCAATGGGCAAGCCATGTTGTAAGAATATCAGACAACCGCTGGATATCGTAACGCCAAAAGTGGATTTGCAGAGATCACATGTGAAATTGTGACCTGCAAAAGATAAGATAGCATGATATTTTGAAAACTTCAGAACAAATGTTTTTTTTTTTCACAACCCAAAAGTTTACAAAACATTTCAATATAGAAAATTGGCGGTTCTAAAAATGAAAAACAAAAATTTTTAGATAAAAAAATTCTCCATTCGTTCTTCTTTCGAATGGGATATATATTTCTTAGAATAAAAATAGTTTTTACAAACTTTGAACATTTTTTCTGATTGCATATTACTTTAGGGAGGTGCCTATCTTCATAGTTTTCAGTTTAGTTCTATTGCAGAAAATTGCAGAAATTTCCACTGCAGGAATAATAATGGTTGATTTTTAATTATTGTTTTTGCAATTAGTTAATTCATTCTGTGGATGAGAAATTGAGATCATCATCTGTCATTGGACATAGACTTTCTCCAGGATCTGCCAGATTTCTCTATCATGTGTGTCACAGTGCAAATACCTTTTGAACTTGTTTAGTTTGTCTCTCCTTCTTGTATTCAGCTGTCATCGGTTTCACATGTGATCCCTGGGGATCCATAACATGAATTGTGATGTCCACTGGCTGTGTGCTATCTTTGCAACATGACTAGCCCATTGTTTTCTAATGGATTCTATGATGTCACAGACTCCATTTTTCCTCCTGATATATTGTGCTGTCTTGATCTCTCATTGGTTGATTCTTTCATGTTCACATTGCATGTTTCCCAGTTTGAGGGTTAGTCTCTTGGTTAGGTTCCATGTTTCAGCTCCATAGGTGACTATCAGGAGGATGCATTGGTTATATACTCTTCTTTTTAAAAAAAAATAATTGAATTCAAATCAAAAATATGTCTATAGTTTGAAGCTAATGTAAATAAAATTATTAAAAGAATATTCAGTTTTTTTTTAAATGCACACAAATACATCTCAGTCTTTTATCTCACCAGTTTGAACTTGTTTTCTCACCACATTCGGTGCCAAAAAAAAAATCTTAGGACAGTAATAATAAACCTAGAATTTGTTCCAAATTTAAATTTTTTGTTTTTTGTGATTTCTCGACGAATCAAAAATTGGAATAATTTCATTCTAATTGAAAAAATAAATCATAAAAGTACTTGAATAAAACACAATAAGGGTTAAATCAAATTTTAGTTATATCAGTGAAAGAAATTTGAAATCAAAAACAAATTAAGTTAAAATTTGAGGACACAAAATGAAATAATGCCAAAATAAAGAATGTAAAAGAATCAAGTGCTGGCTTAGTGAAGAATAAAAAGACGCTAGAAAACACTTAGCAGTGAACTCTCTCCAATTTTTCAAAACAAAATGGAAGATATATGATGACCAAGAAAATTTAATAAAAAAATAAACACCTACAAATATCTAGATTCTCCAGATATACATCTAAAATCTGAGAAATATATTACATACTATCAATAAATTGATTGTGACTCTAATCTCCAAAATATATTTTATTAAAATAAAATCTGAGAAATATATTGACTTAAATCTTCAAAATGTATTTTATTGAAATATTACTAAATTTATCAAAAATAATAATCATTCTATTACTATAAATCAAATAAAAATATGATGTATTTCATTGAAAATAATCTAAATAGCAATTTTTGACATCTACCTGCACCGAAAAACCTCTAGATTTAGATGAAAAGCATCTAAATTGGCAACATTGGAATGAGGTGTGTGATTAAAAAGGAGCTCACCTAGCAAACTTATTGTTTCAATTTGAATGATCATACAAATTGTTTTACACCATATTTTTGAAATAGTAGCATAAATAGCTGTTGCGTGTGCTGTGGTCTCAGAGCAAGACTTCCAGTGTAGAGGAGTTCACAATTAGTTTTGAATTATGTTGCTCGATTGAGTAAAGTAAAGTAAGGGTAATGAAATATTTTTGAAATGACAAAAAACAAAGTTGATATTTAATAATACTTTGGTCGCTGTGCAGCACACACCTAGCTCACCATGAATATACACTCCTGTTATTTGATATTCATTGCAACTCATCCAAGCTCCTTACTATACACATTGAGCTTATGTAGCAGCCCCCTATTCATAATTCAAGTACACTGGATGCAGTGTATTATTTGTATAGATTTTTTTCCTAAATTGTCCGTAAAACATCTATTTGTTAAATGAATGCTTTAAAAATCAAAATAAAACCTTTTTTATATGCGATTATTCTTATTTTTACAGTTTGATTTTATTGCTCAGCCATTTTTTAAACTTATTTTTGCCAATTTTTTTCTTCATCGGTTTTCATTATATGTCTTCCTGACTCTACAATTATTTATTTGCTTGACAAGAATGTTATTTGACTGTGATATTAGACTTGTTCTCTCATTGTAACTAGGTAGAGAATTATTTACATAGTGAACAAGAACATTTGAATAGCTTTAGTGATGTTGGCTTTGTACATTGTAACAATCTGGTTCTGAGGAATATTTTCTACATTTATGGAAGTCTCAAGTGGCCTGAATATTTAAAAGTTGATCGACCTACATAAGTTTTAAAAAATAAAATCTTACATCTATTTGTTCAATTTCATAGACTTTATTTTTATTTATTCATTTGATTTCTTAAATTTTTATTTTCTTGAATTTTAGTAAAATCTTTTTGCTAATTCTGTATGCAAGCAGCCATATTGTCTCAGCATCCTATCTCAATCGGTCAAGTTTTATACATGTATATTTCATGATATCAGAGACATCACAAACATATCAATAGAGACTTTTTCAAATTAAACATATCTCTGAATCACAAAATATATTGGTCAAAAATGCAAAAATGAAAGCTGGGTCTGGGCAGTCCTCAGATCTGATGAGCCCATCTGCTGCTAATCACCTTAGCATGTTGAGTTGACCTCAGTAGGTTAAAGCCGTTGTCGATAGGTATACAGAACCAGCAAAAAAGACTGTCAACAAATTTTAAAGAAGCTTTTACGAATTCTCCCTTTTCCATACAAATTATAGAAAAATTTAAAGCAAATGGTCACAACCAATTCGGCACAGTATATGAAAAATGTGTGAAAAATGACTGAAATGAGAAGATGAGATAATTAAAACTATATATGTGATATACCCACATAGATTAAATAGCAAAGTAAGGAGAAAGGATCCAAACGATAACTTGGAATATGTAAGACCATTACTTCCTCTATTACCATGTATAGGAGAATGTCTAATTCATTCATGTAGTAATAGGAATAACAGAGAATCCAAGGTATCATTTGATCAGAATATTACTTAATAACCAAAAAAAAAAAAGATACACAAAGACATGGCATGATAATGGTTAAAACAGAGCAAATATATAAGATGGCAGAATTTCATCAATGATACAAATACATACTAAATATTATTGATACTAATTTAGATAAACAACCAAATAAGAAAGACATTATGATTCCTAGAAATGTATGTGTTATTCCATATATAAATAAAGGACTTGACAATATCAATCTAGCAAAGATATAAAAAATAAAAAAATGAATGAAAAATCTTCCAAATGAACTGACATTAGAAGGACATAATCCATTAATAACATATGAATTAGGACCAAATGAAACTTTCAATTATAAAAAAAAAACAATAGAATATTTAGCTATAAATGATAGAGGTCCAATAAATATCCCCAATTGTGAAAGTCAACATCAAATTTGTGGGACACAAAATAACAGAGAAATTGAAAATAATAAAAAAGACTCTAAATTCTGAAAATTGTTCACTAAAAGACCAAATTATAGAGAACCAAAAAGTATGAATTATAATAAATGTGAAAAGGAAACTACTAAAGCTCTAGATTATTGCTTTCAATCTATTGCAAATAAATGTAGAATAGCTGAATCTAGACTCACTCAATGGAAAAAAAAAGATAATTAAGAGTGAAAAAAAGAATACAACACCTGAAGGAATCAAAACACCAACATAAAACCTATCCAGCACTCAGAGATCCCCAAATACTGGAATCCCAAGAAGAGTTTCAATTGACAAAACTACAAATAGTGTTGCATTTACATGCAAAAGATACTATATCCAACAAATACTTTTAGAAGTAGGAATTCTTGGAATATCAACTTCCACATATATTATCATTAAAAAAACATTTGGATAATGTTATATATAATAACACTGAACTTTGTAAAATTTTAAAACCGAAGATAGAAGATAAGTAAGATAATTTCATTAGTTTGTATTGGGTACTTGAACTATATAAATCTCAGAAATCAGTGCTCGATTTATTATAGCCTCAAAAACTTTTAGTACCGAATCAACAAGTATAGTAATAGCAAAAATTTACATAAAAATGTAAATTCTACTGTAACTTAAATATATTTTGGGTAGTATATAATTCTGCACCAGTCATAGAGAAACTAAACCAAATAAAGCCCCCCAAAAAGCTAAATCAAATTCTTCATATGACTCTAGTACACTTTATACTAAATTTCCACGTATAGACCTTATTAATGAACTAAACAATTCAAAAGATTTAGTAGTTGCAGGCAGTCAAAATCCAATATATTACCATTACAGATTCTAAAGCTTAATTGTCAGGAAAGTGAAAATGATGATGGACCTAACTTTACTAAATCTACCCAAAAAAGAATTGTAAATCATTTTATCGAAGAAAGTTACTTCAAAATAGGTAACCAAGTACAATTACTAAGAAAAATAAGGGTACCTATGAGAATTGATCTGGCACAAGGCGATACTTAACTAGGCCTGGTAGCCATATGACTGGAATCTCTCACTGGAGTTGAGCAAGAATTTTTTCGACAACTGATATAGCTGGTGGAGTATTTTGAGGTTGATGTATGTCTTACATATCAAAACAAGAACCACAATTAGCCAACCAATAATTATAACTATTATTGGCTTGTTTCTATGAATGAAGAGCAAAATGTAAGTAATGAAGAATAAACAAATGCAGTTATAGAATATTTTCTTGGATAATTTTTATTTCATTTTAATGTGAAATGTTTTTCAGTCATATTTTAAGGGAATTCGTTGCAAAACACGTTTGCACAATATTTTCCATTCTCAGGGACAATCCTTTGTGTGACGTAACCTGCTATATAAAAAGTTGCAATTAAAATCTTTGGGGTTACAAGTTTCTTGGCCTGGTAAGTGATTGAATGTTTGGCCTACCATTTCATCCAACAAATATCCACACTTTGAGCAATTATGTTCAGGTTATGGCAAAGTTATGTTCTTTCACATCAACTTTCATTTGAAGAAATAATTTAAATAGTTTTTTTTTTCCTCTATGAAATTTCCCAATAACTTTTTGTACAGTAATAAAATATGCGCTGCTGGAACCTTGTCTTAATTTACCAAATTCATTCTGAATATAGTCAGTGGTGAATTCTCCAAGCATAACAAAATTAAAACCCCTGTCAAGTAAATATCTAGAAAGATCAATTGAACCGTGGCATGTATGCTCAAAGGATATACTTGTGTCCCTTGTGAATGATTTAATTCTCTTTCCTTGCTTCCCTCTCATTCATTTTGTCATTTTTCCAAAATTAGCAAGGAATATCAAATTTCCATTATTTAAATGTGGTACCACTTTTTTCAGAAGATCATTTGTCCTAACACCTCTGTAAACTTCTTTCACTCTGACAATTTTCCCAAATTTTAAAACTTCCTCAATGAAAGTAACGGTTTCTCCAATATCAGCACCATTTTATAATTGATGAGTTTTCATTGCAACTTTACTCTCATCACAGAATACTTTCGAACAGTGGAAAGCTCTTTGTCTCTCAACTGGTTTTGAATGAACTGTTCAGTTGGTTTTGATAGCTTAATAAATTTAGTTTCTTCATGCTGGAGAAGTAGCTAAACAATTTCCCACTTTGCTGTCTTTTCTTTGCCTTCAGAATAAAACAGTAATTCTGAATAAGCTTCTGTTACCCAGTTATTACGAATACTTTTAGATATATTGATATAGTCAAAAAGCAGGTGTAAACCATATTAAGTTTCCCAAGGCTTATTTGCGACAGTGTCGAATTTCTTGAAAAAAGCTTGATTTATACGATAATTGTCACAAATAACTGCAATTGCATGTCCATTCAAAAGGTGGATTGAATTAACAAAATTCTTAATCTTTTCATATAATAATTCTGAATCTAGTTTTGCAACAAATAAAAAATTTTGGTCAACCATACAAATATTTTATCATGGAACTCGATAATGTTTCAGCTAATTCTTAAGAATTTTCAACAAAGCCAAAATAGTCTCCTCCATGTTATTGCAAACTTACTTTGATGTAAATCTCACCAATTATGATGATACTTTTTTCTGATTTTCTGAGCTTTTGCTAAGCATATCACTAAGAATATTAAAATCATCTTATTTTGAAACTTTTCATGACAAAACTATTATTGTTTTCAATCTGGGTGGCTTGTAATCATCTTGACATCTTTTATTCAAAGACCTAGATATTACAAAATATTCAAATGCTTGGACAAGAATTTCTGATTCAGAAACTTTTGGGGCAATTATTTGTGATGACATAACTTCAATTCGTTCTTTCCAAACCTTTTTCTTTTGAATGAGTGTTAATTTATTAACATATCGCTTCATCAATCTGTAACCAGTGCTGAAATTTTTTTACCCTGCTTTTGACAGGGAAGAAATTGATGAGCGTATACCCACATGATAACATTCAAATTTCAAGGTTTAAAAAATTTGAACTGAAAAAAAATTGGGACATCTCCGGTGAAAAAATCAGTGGAATAAATGAACTGCCGATTTCTCAATTCATAGCATGTGACAGCTAACAAGAAATCATGATGGTCACAATTGGTACATAAATTTTCTAAATTTTGAATTCCATCTTTTTTTAGAAAGTGTGAGAACTCATTATTTTGCACTATTTGCACCGAAGCAGATGTTTTTTTCTGTTGTTCTTGGTTTGGGAGAGGACTTGGTAATTCATGGCAAATTATTAAATATTGACGGTGGATCTTTTGGCCGTGTTTCCCCTAACTACCTGTTTCATAACCAAATGGAAAATGCCTTTCACAAACAACAGTTTTTGGGTAGTCAGGGGTGTTGTCTCTTGTTATTACCTTTAACCACCATTCTCTGATCTTTGGGGAGACAAAATATCCGAACCTAATCTGGCTCGTCATAATTGACATGACATGCTGTTACACAGCACATTCTGACCATTTTGAGATAATATTCAATGGCAGTACTCAAAAATCTAATATCTTAATTTGTAAAAATTACATGTGTTAGAAAAAAATCAGATACCTGAGAAGAAGTGCAAATTAGAGATACAAATAATTTTAAAAATAATTCAGCTTTAAATGACTTGATAATTGTGATAAATCATATGTGGGATAAAGAAAAATTTCAGGATACCAACTGAAATAAATAAGAATTTTGAGGAAAAAAAGATTAAATGAAGGTGTTTGAATTGGTGAGAACATGTAAATCAGTAATTAATTCAAGATGAAGACAACTTAGACAACTGATCAACAAACCCTTTGGAAAAAATGCACAAAAAAAAATGTCATCCAAATATTCATACTGTTAACAAAAAAAAAGACTGTAGAAAATTCTCGGATTAAGTTTTTGCGAATATATTCTATAGAACTAAATATTTTTAAAAATCAAAACAGTCTATTGTCAGCTTTTTCAATAAAATGAAAAATGACGAATACTTGAGAGAACAAAGGAAAAGTTTCACTCACTTCAATTTTGTCTTTTACAGCATACTACCCAACTCAAGACAATCCATCATAAATGTAATTTTTTTAAAAACTATTGAACTTTGAATAAACTAAAATTTTCAGGGTTAAATTTTCCTTAAAAAACAAAAGAACTTTTAGCTCAGCCTAAATTTGACTCGTGTCACTGCCCCTAACTAACTAATGAATATATTATCCTGTCTCCAGTCCAGATAGTACAAGAATTTTCCAGGCCTGATTCCATATTGCCTCCACCCTGCACTATTTTGGGTAAACTTACATCTAAATAGACAACAAATACAAATTTTCGTTATTATCAATTAATAATGATATGAATTGAGCTGATTGATTTTATGGGTGAACATATTTTATCGATGATTTATGTTGTTCAAACGATAGAGATGAATTTGAGAAATCATGAACAGAAATATATCTGAAAAAACTTGAATTGAAATTCATACTTAAAGGAACTCATGCAACATTTCTTGACATATATATTAGACAATCAAGATATAAATTCCTAAACTGTTCGATAAACAAGATGCGTTTTTCCATTTCATATAATTCAAATGCCGCAGAAAAGTAGCAATATTCCCAAATGCATATTTTATGGTACAATACTGTCGGAATATTTGGGAATAGCAAGAACTACTTGGCAGGTGGGGGATTTTATAGAAAAAGTTGCAAATTTCATACGCAGTATGGAAATATAAGAGATAATGTTCATATGATGTATAAACAACTACATAAAATTGTCAATAGACATTTGGAGATGTTCAAACTTAATCAAATTGAAAAAGAAGAAAATAATTACAAATGTTCATGAATAACTCAACAAAAATAATATAAAATGGAAATTATGTATGAATCCAAAAAGGTGAAAATCTATAGATATGGGGATATAAGCACGCACCTAAGGTCAGGATGGTAAAGGTAAAGCGTCATGTCTATTGGGAGACGACCCTCACTGGAGTATGACAGCCACTGACAAAGTCCCAATCTCTGTTGCATGCGTCAACTTAGTGATCCTTGCAAGTCTCAAGTCTGATTGAGATTAGGACTTTATATCTACAAGTTTTTTCCCAAGACCAACCTCTTGACAGGATGCAAGTCCACCGAAGGGATACCGCCAGCATAATCACACAGCTTAGGGTGCACTCAGTCAACTGCGGAGTGCACACAGAAATTTGTCCAAATGAAGAGTTTATCACACTTTGCTAATACCAGTTATCGAACCCATGACCTTCTACGTGCGTGGCAGATGCGCTGACCATACACTCTCTGAGTGGACTATGGTTAGGATGGATGGATGTGTTTATATGTGGGGAAATACTTTTGTAATTGTATAAACTAAAAATTACGTAGCAAATAGCAGCATCTATATACTGCGTACAGAGAAACAAGAAACTGTCAACAAAAACAATCAACGTAAATCAAAACTGTCAACATAGGTTTCTTCAGTTTTTGAGTGATTCTGCCTGGCTGGCTATCTATCGATCTGCAGGTCATGCACACAGACTACACCAATGGAGCTAGAGGGCTGAAAATCTAAATTGAATTTTTTTTCTGAAAATCACCTCCACTCCATTCAAGTTTTTGTCTCTTTTGACCCCCTTCTCCATATAAGTTTATAGTGAGGGGATCAATTTATGATATAAGTTTATGCCAAATTGGTCGCTCGATTTCTTTGCAGCAGAGTTCATATTTGTTTTTTGAAAATTTCAGACTTTTCAGTAATCCACCAAAAGTCAAGAGAAGTAACTTGTTCATCGATCACCCTTTTTTCCAATTTTTCAGTTGATCACCCCCAACATAGCATGCTGACAATAAATGTTGCTCATGTGGTAGTTTCTGTTGAGCGATTAACCAGACCTGCTTTTTAAACTTATTCTCCTGCTTGCAAAGTCTTAACGATTTTATTGAATTCTGACTTTCATGTGTATTTTTCAACGACTGTGTTCCTAGTTCAATAATAAAAGTTGTATTTGGTAGCACTCATTATATTGATATTTATTTGGTTATTGGAAACAAAACATAACCATATTTATTATGTTTTTTCGTATACACCAATAAATCATTATACAGAATCATACAACAAAAACGATCACAATGTAATCAATTTATTGCATAATACCAATAGAGAAATGCTAAAATAAAAACCAGTAACATATTGCAGATCAAAGTGAATTTTCACTGCAAATGTTGAAAATGATCACCATTTTGGTCTTGGCCTTGTTTACATACTTAGAAAAATGAATTATAAGAAGTGCAAAACGTTTTTTGTTGAAATTTTTCAACGTTCTCCTATATTATGAACTAGCAGGGAATCCTGGCAATGCCAAGGAGAAGAAATAACAGTGCAAACTACCAGATGAAGTTTGTTATTTTCTATTAGCTCAGCCTATTTCCTCCAACGGGATGTTTTGTGTAAGAAGAAACATATTAATGAACATGAACATAGGTGTTCTTGTGATGTCAAATTTGAATTTGAATTTCCCCAGGCGATGCCAGGAATCCCTGCTAGTTATTAATATCATTTTGATATTATTCATGCACATTATTTAACATTTGATATTTGATGTTATTTACTTATTATTGTTATAACAGATAATTATGACTCATTCAAAAAATTGAATTCACAAAAATATTATCAGTAAAAATTCAACCAGAAAAATAAAATTTTGGTAAACTGCTATATTTCAATAAAATATCAAGTGTATGCAAATGTTTTCAGTAAGGAATTGTAATAGGGAAAAATACCAGGTGTGAAGAGATGATTCTGTTGAAAAAGTTGAAAAAATATCGTGTGTACAAAAGTTCCCAATGGTTTGCTGGGAAAAACTGTGATTTAAAAAAAATCATTACTTGTCCACAAAATTTTTCAGTGAAAAACTAATTTTTTATGCTTTTCATCCTCCTATAGTCAAGTTTAGGCAAAAGTTTCATCACGTCATTGTAGGTTACCTCTACCAGTTCTTGAAGGTTGCTATAAAGATACTAATATCTATGAAAAAAAAAACAGTTGATACTGTCAAAAAAACAACTCTAAAATATATTCTTAATCGACGTGATATATGTTTATTTAGTATCCTGTTTCAAGTGATTCTGAGTGCCCTCACAAGAGCAATAACAACCGAACTGTAGCAATAAACAAATGTTGATACTGTTGGAAAGGTTTTTTTGTTAGGGTCTGGACGTTGTAATTTAAAATATTTATGGTGTGGACAGCGAATGACACTGTCTAATCCCAAACAGAGAAAAACTGTAATAAAAGAAATATCACGTGTGTGGTAAAGCTTACTCCTTCTATACGTAAGTTTTGGCAATGGTTTTGCGTAGTCCTCTCAGTGATGTCCACTGAAACTGAAAGATCATTAAGATGTCAAAGTTATGAATAGATTAAATGCCAGATTTATCGTCAGGTTTACACGTAAAATTGAGTCAAAAAACATAAATAAAAAAATCATTTTAGAAAAAATGATCAAATCAACCATTTCTGACATCTAAACGCAATCCATAACAACTAAATCTACATGAGGAATATCTAAAAACATCTCAACATAGGAAAAGAATAACCTCCCTTGATTTTAGCATTTTATAATGAAGAGGGTAGTTACATTGGATATGATCACAGAGGGAACCCAGACCTGAATTTTTCTTCGTCCATGCATTTTTCTAAGACACATTTGGACCTCTGTACCAAACTTGGTAAAGATTTGTTGAAAAATAGCAAAGTTGTTTCAAAACAAATAAACAAACAATCTCTCACTTTTATTATATGGATGCCAACAGCATATTTTGAATTAAGTTTGTTTACCATGTATGCTAGCAAATAAGATGAATGATAAATAAAAAATAAACTACGTAAATATTACACAGCATTCAATGTGCTCTGTATGGACAGTTATAGGACTGGATGACTTGCATTGAGCAGAATTCCTTTAAACAACCTTGTAAATTGTTTGTCTTATAGTCCAGCTTGTTGGTACTTTTTTTACATTGTATTACACCCATCCTAAAAAAAGAAAAAAATCATATTCAAATCTGAGAAATATGAAAGCTATTTTACCAGACCTTTTTTTATGAATTTATTGTCTTGACATGATGTTACCCAGGTGACAAGCTTTGTGATATAAATGTTCAGGAACATCTCGTTGAAAATATAGTGTTGCATGGATTTGAGGGTAAAGGATTCATTTTTTTCTTGAAGGACTGTAGAATGCTTTTTCTTAATTCATGGCAGTACTTTTTAAACTGGTGAACGATTCATCTGAAGGTGAATTAAATTATTTTTGAGATGAATGAAACTAGAGGGGTGAATGAAATATGAAGGATGAATGATTTAATTTAATGTACACCCAAAATTAATGGCACAAGAAAATTAATAACCACCTCACATTAAAATTTTAAGTTATATAAAAGAATTCTATCCCAGAATAGATATGGTCAGAATGAATTCTATCTATGACATCACTGGCGTTTTTGGCCGGAAAACATTTAAAATAGAGTAAAATACATCTAGAAATATCAATAAGCCCATCAGAACAAGGCCTAAAAATGTCAAAAAGCTATCTTACAATTTTTTAGAAGGGGTCTAGTGGAGTACTGATGCCAATTTTCAAGTCTATTGACAGAACTGTATAGCCAGTAGTGCTGGAACAAGCATACAAACAAACAAAATACAACCTCAAAACAGGTCAAAAAAGCTTTTTTTCCCCAAAAAATTAAAAATAAAGCATTTTTAGAAGTGGTCTGTAGACAAAATGGTATGGCCAGGAGCACTGGAACAAACAAAGATTCAACCAAACACAAAAACACATAATCACATACATATATAAAAAAAGGATAGAATTCTTTGCAATTTTTGATGGCAACAGTTTTTCAATAGTGCATCCTTTTTGAGCTATAACTTTTTCTTATCCTCTTTGGAAACCCTTTACTGAATTAGATCAAACATCACAGGGATATATTGCCACACTTGATGTATGTAATCTTCAAGTTACTGCGGTTTTCTTGCTCTTATATGTCTCTTCAATTTATCCTTCAAGTTTTCAATTGGTTTTAAGCCTGGACTCTGTGAAGGCCAAGTTAAAACTTATATATTCTTATCCTGAAGATATTTCTGGACTAATTTAGTCATACATTTTGCATCATTGTCATTCATAAAGCTCCAACAGCACTTCAGTTTCAGATTTTAAACAGACACTTTCAAGTTGACATCCAATAACACCTCTTCTCTCATGATACCATTAATTCTTACCAACCTTTGTGTTCCTTTTGCAGAGAAACACCCAGAAACCAAAGCAGGATACTCCCTTCTCCATGTTTTGATGTAGGGATTTATTTATCTGCACTCCTACCGCAGCGAAATGCGACACAAGGTCAAGTTTAACGTGGGGAAAAAGGAGCATCCCATGACAAAAATAGCTCCAGTCTAAAGCAACCAAGGTTGTGAAAGCGTCAGGACAAGCCTGACCTGTCCTTCTTAGTGCAATGGGACAGCGCCGTCCTGGGGCAAACTGCCTCCCTGCAGCTGGGCCGAGTAATAGAAAGGGAACCCAAGGATGAGTCCAAGGGTCCCCCATACTCTTAGCAATGTGCAGCCTCAGTGTCCCCTCATTGGCTGATGCACTGCACCTACACACTTGGTCTTTGATGCTCACCACCATACTATCTCTGGCCCATTCAGCAGGCAAGCATCAGTACTGGGGCCTCAGGCTATGCCATGGAAGAGATACTACAGTTTATTCTATGTCAAAAGTGACGGTGTTCTTAGGATTGAAAGCCCTCCTTAACATCTCCTAACAAATTTCTTGTTATTATGCCCGCCAATTTCTAGTTTTGTCTCATCTGACCACAGTATATTCTCTCAGAATGCAATAGGCTTATCAATATATTCATTCGAAAATGCTAGAGCAGATTTCGAATGACTAACCTTTGGAAAAGTCTATACATGCATATATAGACTGAAAGTTCTTTGAAATCTTAAAAGAATGAAATAAAATATTCCAACCATCTGTATAAGTAGTAGCAAGTTCTTAGCCTTGATATAAAAACATCTACTAAGATGTTGCTGATATGCCAACTAAACTCTATGTTGTCAAGAAATATTTTTTCTTAACACTTAAAAAATTCATCTTGCTAGTCACTTGCATCTTTTTCATTTATTTTTTTTGAAACGGAAAAAATTTTTATGAGTGCAAGCACATTTTGTTCTCCATCATGATCACAAGTATTTGTTGATGTTGTTTTTTTTAGGGCGCGGGGAGTGTCATTATTTTTCTTTGTTTCCCTATCTTTATAGATTTTTCTCGTGTGCACAAATTTTTATGGAAAAAATAAATTTATGCACACACATGTATGCATAAATGTATATACATATGTATATATCTTGACATAGATATGTACACACTCACACACACACATACACACACACACACATATATGTATATATATAAATATATATAAATATTCAGGCATGTGCTGTGAGTAATTGTTCAGAGTAGGCAGTCAGTCGACCTTTATAAAGTAAATTGTCAACTAAATCCTCTAGACACCGTAAATCTACCATGTAATTCAACAAATAAGACCAAAATTTTCTAAACTTGTATTGCAGTTTTTTCAATGTTTCAGGACATTAATGAACCCTTACTTTACTAATTTTAGAAAAAGATTTAAATAGATTTAAATCTTTCTTTTTTTTGAGTAAACAGCTTTCTACCATTTTTGATATTGAGATGTCATAAAATTAAAGAAGGTGGAAATTTCTTATGTAAAAATATATTTCCATCAACTCTTTTCATAAAGTATCCTTGCTTTGCATGAAACAATCCATTAATCAATGAATAGATACCAAAAGTTTGATTAAATTTCATCAATTGGTTGATTCTTTGCAGATTTTAAAAATGTGAGTGTATACTTGGTATTGTCAATTTTCCAATTGATTTTCTATGTATTTTTTCTAAACAATTGTGAACGCAAATCTAAAAAAAAACATCTTTGTTGAGGGTGGGGGGAATAGTTTTTATTTCAGTTTTAAATTTTGAAATAGATTATTAAGTAGCTTACAGAAATAGACATTGAAACAGATCGTACTTAATCAAATGGAGAAGGGAGGTCTGTTTCTACAACTTCTTCTGTAAGCTACAATATGAGAGGTGGCTAGATTTTGAGCATAGGCAGATTTCTGCTGGACTTCTCTCCATGCTTTCAAGTGTATCAAAGATTAGCTATCATGGTTCAAGACTTTCACATAGTTGCTACCATTAAGTATACCAATGTCGAAAGGTACAGGAGAACAATGTCTGGTGCAGGATGAAATAATAACAATATACTGAATTAGTGCATTCACTTACAAATGTACTATTTTTTTGAAATCTTTGACATTTTATAGTTAAAGGTCAACCATTATGATTTTTCTCAGGGTAGGTGATGCCTACCTTGCCTACCTGGATGGCCCATCTCTGCATGATCTTGAAAGAGAAATAAAACTATGCATGAAGATTGGTTTGAAAGCACTCGCTATGAATAGAGATGTATTGAAGAGCACCTTGCCATTGTGCTCTAAGTATACAATGAATGCATAATACCTGCCGTGACTTACAGAAGTGAAACATGGAAATTAACAAAACAAACAGAAAACCAGCAAAGAATCACCCAGAGAGCCATGGAAAGAGCAATGCTTACAATAACTCTGAAAGATAGAGAAGGATCAATATTGATCCAAGGAAGGATGAGGGTAGAAGATATCATACAAATAATCAAACAACAACAACAAAAAAAACCCTCAAAAACGAGGAACGGGACATTAGGCATGAAGAAATGACAAATAGAAGCGCATAAATTCCATTCCAGAATTTCCATCAATAATTCCTCTCATGAATGGCACAAAAATTTCCGCCGATAAAATCAATTTTTTTTACAGGTTTTCAGGGGATTTTCATACATTTGTAGAAAATAATGATTGAGTGTAAGTAGTAGTAAGACAGCCATTGTCAGATTCTATCATCCCGTCTCTTCCCTTCCTCATCTCAAATGTACCTACTGAATAAATCAGGTCATTTAAAGAAAAAAAATTGAATGTAATTACTGCTGAAAACATACACACACATATATATATGCAAATAGATATAAGTACCATGATAGCTGATTTTATATTTTGCATTTACATAAATCTGGATATCTCTAAGAGATCATGTATCTATATATTAATACATATGTACGTGTGTATGCCTATATATGTATATCTATGAATGCCCCTCTCTCGGTGAGTAATGAGTTGATTCGTTGCCACATGCACCTTTACTCTTGATATCTACCAAGCTCTCAAAGTTTACTCAGAGGAAAACCAACGGTATACTAAGTGTTTCCTCTTCTCAAGATTAAAAGTTGCAGTTTGATGAAAAATTACAAAATGCAGATCTGATTGGTCACTTGATAAAAAACGATCACACGACTAGTGTCTTTTGGCAGCATGCTGTGTTGGGAGAGATCAATTAAAAAAGTTGAGCAAAGGTGTGATCGAAAAATAAATCACTTCTCTCACCTTTTGTAGAGCGGTGAGCAATTAAAAAGTTTGAATTTAAAAGAAGCAAACGAGCATGAATGCTGCTGGGTATAAACTGAAGGACCAATTTAGCATGAACTTACAATGTAAATGACCCTCTCTCCCCACAAAAAAAACCCATTTTCGAGGGATTTTCGAAAAAACAAAAAAACATTTTTTCTAGACATATTGAGCAATAAATGTTTGAATTTTTACCCCTTTAGCTCCATTGGTGCCACCTGTATGCATGATAGATAGATAGATAGCCTGCCAACCAGCTCAGCCAGACTCACTTTAAAACTGAAGAAACCTATGTTGACCTTTGTTGCAAATTTTGGTTGACGACTTTCAACGTATGTCTAGGGGAATTAAGATAAAAGATAGGAATAGCAATGTTAATTTTTTCAGAGAACATGCATAAAAGCTTTTTGAGAGAGACAGAGCACAGCTGAACAAACAAACAGTGATGCGAGCATTTCCACGAAAACATGATGATAAGAATAAAGGTAAAGCTGGCATCAAACAGTCAGCTGCAACATCCATTAATGATGCATAATTAATTTACTCTCAGTGAGACTGGTTAATAAACAAGTATCAAATCTTATTAATGCTTTCATAAATATACAGGTATCGCTGGTGTTACTACAATTTCACAATGTTGACAATGGTTTCATTTGGATGTATATATATATATATATATATATCCAAATTAAACTATATATGCTCTTCCATAGGAATAGAGCACTCTGGTGGATGAGGAGTTTCTGTGTAAAATGAATATATCGCTTAAATTCAGCCTTACTGACCACCCAGTTCCGTAGTCCAGAGGTAGGATATTGGCCTCTGGTTCCGATGTGAGGGTTTCAATTCTGCCTCGCGGTGCTGGATGGGATAAAGTCTAGAGCCACACTGAAGAGATGTAATACATCGAAACAGCTGTCTGTGGATGACACAATGAATATATGCATATTATATATATATATATATATATATATATACGTATTATATACATGTATGTATGTATTTTAGTTAATATACTAGATTTTTCTGGTAAGTATCCAGCTATCTGATATCAACGGAAGGAAAGCCTACCTCGGGCAACGGTGCTTTAGTCCCCTTCAAATTACTCCCCTTAAGACCTTACAGACTTATTCGAACACTCTTTCCACTTTTCAAAACAGTCTACAAAGTCTTTTTTTGGAATGGCCATCAGCTATCTCTGTGTATTCTCTTACACTCTCTTATTGAGAAGAGCCAGAAGTTTTACGAGGCCATATCTGGACAGTAGGGAGCTGACAGACCTGGGTAGTGTAATATTTTGCCCCCAACCCCCCAACTACACAGAAAGTGAAGAATGGGTAGGCTCAGACATTGTGAATGAAATGGTCACATTTTAAGGAACCCAACAAGAAAACATTCCTTCTATTGAAGAGTTCCACTCGCAATTACAAACAGCCCATGAATTTAAGAGTTAACACATCCTGTCTAACAAAATTCAGACAAAGACTCCCTCATTTTATAAATCAATAAAATTCATCCACAAAAAAAAATCTCTGGTACTCCCATACTTATTTGATAAACCAAGTATAAGCAGAGAGAATTTTCACTTTAGAGAAATGAGTAAAACCTCTGTTGATTATATACACTAAAATAGAGTACAGTCAAGATTGGGTTAACAGATGACTTGAGAAAGCTGTTTTACTTCAAAGTAATAACTAAATCCTATTCGAGATAATCTCTTACTGTCGGAGTCCAGATATTGTTTTGTTTAATAAAGTACAACAGTAGATAACTTTTTGATCAATACGAGTGGCAAATAAGTAGGCCTAAAGGTGTAAGATTCTAATCTTGGATGATAATGGTTTAGGTATGTTACTAAGAACTAACCTAGAAAAAGAAAGAAATCATCCGATGTCAAATTACAGCACATAATCTTTTTGCATGGTATTTTCTCTTACTTGTAAAATCTGTGAAATTTCCATGAGTAAAAGCATGTTAAATATACATACAATGGCGTAGCTTGAGCATTGGGGGCCCAAGAGTTTGACTCTTGATGTTTAGCAAGATTTGATGATAAAAAGAAAATTTCCGATAAAATTGACAAGCAACATCACTTAATTGGTAAAAATAACCATAGAGGTTGAATAATCATTTATGCAATTCACATATGAATAAATATATCCTTGTTATTGTATAATGTCAGGAAAAATGTAGTAAGTGGACTACTTATAAAACTTTTGGGGGCTCCCTACATTTAGGGTGTTTTCAAATAGTCCCCTCCTTGTCTCGGTTAAGCCTCTGTATACACCCAACAAAATGGTTATTATCAGAGTCCATGTATTTTGCAGACAGCTACCAGATAGAAGTCAGCTTAAATTCCCCTCTCCTACTCTTGCGCATATGATTAACAGGCGTTTTGAGTTTCTATAATAAACATATGTCTGCCATCGATCAACATCAATGCACACATGTGAGTTTGCATAGGTCTAAAGCTAGAAATCTGCCAAGTTCTAAAACTATATTTAACTTCGTATTGGCGAACTTACAAGCTGGCTATTAGCTCTAGCAAACATCTGACCGGGATCATTCCTTTGAAATTCTTCTATTATAATTAGAATAAAGTCATGAATGAAATGAACAACAGGGTTGTGGCAAATAAAAGGATTTTTTCACAGTAGGATTGTGTGACAAAAGAAAACAGGCACTAATGTTATAAATCATCATCATCATCTTCATCATCACCATCATCATGATGTTTGTTCTTCTTGGTCGAAGATGACCATGACTTCAGTCCTGGTGTAGCATCAGTAGAGCATGGCAGGGTCCAGAGTCTCGACTTGTTTTTGCATCTTGATTTCGATTATAGTGAGAGAGAGACAGAGAGAGAGAGAGAGAGTTTTGCATGCAGTCAACTCTGTCTCACACTCTTGTCCCTGCCTACCTTGGTTTGGCAGCGGGATAAAAGTCGGAACTGCTAGAGACACACTGGAATGCCGCTGGATGACCTGAGCATGCTGCATGTCATGCTGTCCTCTTCATGCAACATGGCACGGCCCCATAGTTCAGAATCAGAGTTGTCCATCTTGGCTGGTTGTCAACTATAGCTAGATAGTCCAGTCTGTCCTGCCATTTTCCCTTGGCAGGGGATGGGGTGGGGAAAAGATGGATCCATGCCTTTCCCAAGAGCATTGGTGCAAAGTGAATGCAAAGTGTTACAGCCGTAGCTTAAACTCAGATCGCCAATTCTGTTTCTTCTTGCCATAAACAATTAGGCTGCCAGCACCTCTATTAATGTTGCAAATGGACTTCTTGCTATTCTATTTGTAGTCTCATGGCCATCAGAATCTCAATCCTGCTCCTCTGTGACTGCATTGGTCTCATTCAAGATCATCTATGTATGTAGAAATCATAACCAATCATATAGAATTAAAAAACAGAACAACCAATCAATAAAATGCATGCATACAACTCTTTAAAACTTTCTTGTCAGTATCAGTCATGACACCAAAGTAAATGGGTCTAGTTTTGTTGGGCAGTTATCATTAAAAACTCTGAATTCCCCCAAAACAAGCACGAATTATGCTGGAAACAAACTAAGAGATCATTTTAGCATGAACTTATTTTGCAAATTGAAACCCTCAACCACCTAT
This sequence comes from Thysanoteuthis rhombus, assembly GCA_963457665.1. Lineage (NCBI taxonomy): Eukaryota > Metazoa > Mollusca > Cephalopoda > Oegopsida > Thysanoteuthidae > Thysanoteuthis > Thysanoteuthis major. The sequence continues at coordinate 47,455,374 of OY735204.1, read as the reverse complement.
GTCAGCTATTTTCAAAAACAAAAGAAATGATTTTCTCTACATATCAAGGAGCAAATGTTTAAATTTTCAGCCCTCTAGCTCCATTGCTGTAGCTTTGAAATGTCATACATAGCCAGCCAGACCAACTTAGAAAATTCATGTTGACTACGCTGGCAGCTTTTGTTGATAGTTTGTAAAAGTGATATGAATCAGGTGATTACACATGAAATGTCATTCCTTTTCACATCATACAGAAAATACTAAAAGGGTAAGATTTACTAATGTAATTGCCTTTTTTTTTCAGATTCAATGTAAATAGAGGTATATTTTGTTGTTATTGGAGGTTTTTGTGTCTTTAACAGCAATGGTATCCATACAAGAAGTTTTCGAGTACAAATTGAAATAAGGACATAATGCTATTTAAGCTGCTGATAACATCAACAAAGCATTTCAAGAGAACATTACTGCAGTGAAAACTGTTCAGGGTTGATTCAATACTTTTAGGTCTGGAAATACGGACACAAATGATAAACCTTGTAGGAGGCCCCGAACTGTTTTTAATGATGAAGAATTATTGATGACAATGGTCAACAACCCACGAACAGTAGTATGAGCAGTTTCTGGAGACTTTAGGACTAACAATGATAATATCACGGCATCTCAGGGTTAAGGTTAAAAAGTGAGTCTTTGTTGGTGAAAAAGGTTTTGCAAGCTCCTAAACAAATGGTAGTCAGTTGGAGCAAGGTCAAGAGAATATGGTGGATGAATTCCCTGCTAATTGTCTCTGTGAGATCTTTGGTCATTTGAGCAGAATGAAGATGTGCATAATTGTGATGAGGAATTTTCTGTTTTCTCTTCACTACGGGTGGGCGCTTTTCTATCTAAAGTTGTTTGCAAACACAGCAAGAAACTGGCAAGAAACTTCAGTTGTGAGTTTTTCATTATTTTTTGATAGTCAATAATGGATGATTCCTTGTATATCCCTCCAATTACTCAACAACATCTCCTCAAGGAGAAGGTCACCTCTCAGCTGGGGCACATGTCTATCATTGCGACCATACCACTGACAACGACGTTTAACATCGAGAAAAAGGATCCCTTCCTCATTCTCTGTGACAACTCCAAGAGCTGCTGAGAATGCAGTGACTCACAACAATCAGCACATTGATGTGGACAGGGCATGTGGGACCCATTTTCTAACCATTGACACATTTCCAATTTTTTTCAAATTGCAATGGACTGTCATGTAGCAGCAGGGCAAGAATAACATTTCAGCTATCTTGTCCAAACAATATCAAAACAAAAAATAAGATAAACTTATATGAATATATTTGAATATATATATATATATATATATATATATATATATATATATATATATATATATATATATATATATATATTGAGAAATAAGGCATTTTAAGAACCCGTTTCTCTACCTGATGAGTCAAGTTATCTGCACAAGGTGACAAGGCAATACAGGCTCAGACCATCAATAAATGATGATACCATTAAATGCTACTGAATAATACGATTGTCTTTGATATCAATCCATCCCTCATGGGAAGCAGCCATTTAGATCAATTTACAAATCATCAGATTTGTGCACACCATGGAAATATCAGGATATTGAATTCAGTCATTCAGTTATGTATCCTATTCATTCAGTTTTGTATCCTGGTCTTAGCTCAGTGGTTGTAAATTGAACTTGGGACTACAAAACTCAATGGTCAAACCGAGATCTAGAATAGGGGTCAGCAACCTTTTCTGGATACCTTATCAACGGGTGGATGGTAGGTCAAATGAATGCCATAAAAAGACTTGATATATGGTTGTTATCCATTTAAATTCATCTATTTGTAATTTATCTTAAATCAATGAATAATGCCTGCTAGGAAAACATTTGTATTTAACCAAGATTGCTAATTAGTAAACAAAGAACTCAATTTAGTTGCAATTCATTTCAATTGAGGCATCTTTTGAATCTATTAAAAAGACATTGGCTTGAGTGCCAGTCAAAATCCTTTGTGTGCTTAATCTGGCCCCTGGACCATAGGTTGCTTATTCCTGATCTAAACAGATGAAACTTGATATTTATCATGACTCATCTTGTACAAAAAAATTCTTATCATAAATCAGATACAAAAAAAAGTCTCTTCTTTGTAGACACCATTCATCATTTAGTTCCACTAGGTAGCTGAACACTGTAAACTAGGCTATAATTGTAACATGCTATGCATCTAACTGCATGGTGTGTTTTTCAAACAAGTCTCTGTACTGTTTACTCAGGTGGATTCTATAGCGGCTGCAACTCAATTTGGGAACATGGCAACACACAAGTTAAAAGGAAAAACAGGAGAGTAACAAATTACAGTGACCTGTGGACAATGCTACATACACATACCTTCTTTTGGCTGAGACAAATAAAAAAATGACAGAGTTTATCATTATGGATATTGATCAGTTTATTTCATGAAAGTTGATGTCTATGTGCCGGAATGAGACTTGGGTTTTTCACAGTAAAATGCATTACTCCTCGAGTTGAAAAAATACTTGAAAAAACTCTGGCTAAATCTTTTCCTGAATTACTATTCATCTCTCTCCCTTTCTTCCTCCATTGCCATCAGTACCCGCTTTCTTTCTCCATGATTTCCTCTGCAGCGGACAGTAGTCCGTCATGAATAGCAAGCTCACAATAGCACATCTCCTCCTCTCTCAGCTCTGCGAGAAGACCCAACTACCATTTTCTCCTATTCAGTATCGTTTCTTAATATTCAGAATTCAAATCCTTATGAAGCTGCTGTTATTCGAGTATCTGGGACGGGGGTCAGCAAACTTTTTGGGAGGTTTTAGAATTATTCTTTTTTTCTTTTGGGCCAAAGCATATAAAAAATGAAACAATGATCATACAAGGTTATGGAAACAGTTTTATTTTTCTAAAATTACTCGAATGTTCTTCATCATCTGAATATAATACGATACAAACTTCCATGATCTATCAATCAATGGGAACTATGAAATTTTCTTTCTTAATTTTGTGGTTCAAACTTTGCAGCTGCTGTAATCAAAACTAACTGAGAGTGGCGATCAGTTAATACTGGTCTATAAACAGATTAAATATACAGTATTGCCCATAAATGAGTATGACCCTATCAATGAATTTTTATAAAAATTTAGTTTTCTTTGAAATCAAACATACCAGGATTTATTATTTCTTGTAAAACATTATAGAATCAAAACAGATACTATTACATATTATCTATTACCAAAATTTGAATATGAATAGAGTGCTTCATGTTCAAATAATTCTTATGAAGACATAGTTTCCAGTGAACAGATGTTTATTCCAGAAATGGCACCATGTGAAGGAAATAGCATCTCTGATTTGAAGGAACATACTATTAATCTGCACAAACAGAACAATGGCTACCAAAAAATAACTACTACACTGATGTTAAGCAAAAACACTATTGCCAAAATTATGCAAAATTACAAGAAAAGTGGTGAAGTTGGAGGTGTACAGAAGCGACCAGGTTGATAGTATGAGCTGACTCCAAGTTCTACTTCAGGAGATTGGTAGATGAAGACCCAAGAAAATTGGCCGCAGATGTTGCTAATGAAATGAAGAAAAAAATGTGCACTGTGAATGTTTCAATTACAACAATCAAACGTGTCCTGAACAAGATAGGCTTATATGGTTAACGACTGTGTAGGAAACAGTTACTGACATTGAGACTCAAACTAAACAACCTCATTAAAAGTTTGCAAAGGAGGATAAAGATGAAAATTCATAGTTTTTTGGATAGTATACTATGGTCAGATTAAACAAAAATCAAGCTAGTTGGGTCTGATGGCATCTGACAAGAATGTTGGTGTCATGGTGAGGTGTATAAGGAAAAGTGTCTGGTCTCAACAGATAAGCATGGTGTTGGAAAAACATCTGGTCTGGGGTTGTATGAGCTGTAATGGCACTACTGAGCAACATTTCATAAAAGGAATCATGAATGCTGAAGATTACATCAAAATATTAAAAGAAATACAAATGCTTTGGAAGAAGAGCTATGTTTCAGCATACCAATGATACAAAACATTCCACTAAAAAGACAACAGAGTTCCAGAAGTGCTTGATTGGCCCAGCATGTCACCAGATTTAAATCCAATTGAGCACTTGTGAACTGCACTAAAATGGAAAGTAGAAAAACAGTGACCATCCAACAAGATAGAATTGAAAGACTGCATACTGTCAGAGTGGAAAAACATTCTAGTAAATGTTTGGGCAAATCTAATTAGATCAATGTCATCAAGACTCCAAGTAGTAGTAAAAAATGAAAGTGACCACACCAAATATTGATTTAATAACTTTTTTTGCTGGAGTGTACATATTTTGGGACTGCTACATATTCATATTTTAGGTTACAGAGTTTCAATGCTGAAGGGTTTAGTTTTAATATGATTCTTAATAATATCTGTTTTGATTGTATAATCTTCCATTAGAAATGATAAAATCCTGCTATGTTTGGTTAAAAATTAACTTTTAGTTAAAAAAAAAAATTGGTAGGATGTACTTATTCATGGATGATAATGTACATCATCTTTGAAAAAAAAATTTCACATAAATTGGAATGTTCTTTTTGTCTAGGTGGCATTTATAAAAGTCAATCAAGGTTTTCTTTTTGAACTAGTCTAATAACATGTAATGTAATTTCAAATACAACAACACAGATTTTCAATGAAGCCAGTAGGCCTGATTAAATGAGGCCACAGGCAGGATATGGTTCAAGGATTGTAGTTTGCAGACCCTTTAACCTAGGAGAAGCTAGAAACTTTGAGTTTAATCCAATTCTGCTGATCAACATGTCAATCTTATATTTGTAAAATTCTGAATAACAAAAATATTCAGTTGAAATCAATAATGTTAAAAGTCTAAGAGTGTTAGATCAAGGGTAAGCTGATGGAGGTTATAAGTTCCTGAGTTGAAAGATCTAACAAATGACTCGTAATTAAGCTCCAAAAAGCAAACGGAATCTTTAAACCTAGAGAGAAATATCCTCCCATTCCTGATCAGATATAAGATTCATAGTATAAAGAGCTGAATAATGAAAATTTTATGGCTACAATGTCACAACTAAGACTACCTCTTTACCATTTACATCACATATATGCCATCTGGTTGAATCCATTTCTACAAGATGGAAAAAGCAAAATCTCACAGTTTACATTCACTAAATGATTCCTGCTGCAGCCCCATTTTCTTTAATTGTATAAACAATTAAAGAACAATTAAACATTGACATTGACTAGGCCAAGTGATACATTAACCATATAATGATGGGAGATCATTTCAAATATAATATATTGCAATTTATAATCACTCTGTTGGATCATATACATCCATTTCATTATACATAACTGTCATGTTGAAAAGAAATGAATAGGCTAATGAATAGCTCAATGGTAAGAGCAATACTATGTTGAAGTTGCTACCCTATTGATCACAGGTTCAATTCGTACAACAGCCCCATTTTCTTCAATTGTTTATTCTATTTACATTGTCAATGCTAAGTGATACATCAACTGAGTAATGACGAGAGATCATTTCAAATAAGTTTTTCTGTATAAAAGAATGCAATTCATAATCAAATATATATATATACATATACATATTTGTGTATTCTATTTTTATTCCTTTGCCATTTATATCTATATTTATTTTCTTCATAAATCTATTGTTCTTATTGATATATACTAGTTTTCATTTACTGTCCATTATCTGTTTATATTTGTTTTCTGTCGGAAAAGAAGAAAAAAACGCTTCAATCCATGTAATATTTTCATGTTTGTTGACTGCTATGTTGATTTAAGGGAAATAATATTTGAAAATGTGGACTTGAAATAAAAACACTGATTCAAGCCCAACCCTTGGCTGAAATTCTCTTAAAATCATAAACACAAATTATAGATAACTCTTTGACTAATCATACAAAGTGACTTCTGAAGGAAAATGTAGAGATTTCAATTAGAAAATCAAAGTTTGAATCTACCAATCGATTTGTCACATGAAATTTTTAATGTTTTGTTACTGTTATATTGCACAAAGAACTTGTTTGTCACAGGAAAATAACACTGTGTAACTTTTTTAAAACTATCTTTTTCTTCCTGGCCATTAGATGTTATTTTCTGATTGATTATGCCTAAAAAGTATAAAAATATCAATTATTCTGTTCAAGCTTTGCTTTTGCTACAAGGTCAGTGATAATTTAAAATGTACTTATTTTAAATTGGACAGCAATTGAATTTGCTCATTTTTAATTGCATAAAAGAAGAAAAACATTAACATTTGAATATCACTATCCTGGACCCCAATAGCAAAGCTTCTAAGAAATAATAGCCATTTTTTGTACGTTTTAAGCATCAGCAATTAGAAAATAACACTCAATACCCAGGAACTAAATTTCTTTGCATAATGTTATAATCATTGTTAAACTCAACTTATAGAAAATTGTCATTTTCTTTAGATTTTGTATGTTGTTCATGTCAATAGGAGTGACGCAAAAGTTAAGGGCCCAGAAAACAGAATCAGCAAACTGAGTTCAAGTTTGGCCAACTTCAGATTAATGCCCTTGAGAAAAGCCTTAATCCACTTCTCCCCCCAGCTATGGATAAATAGCAAGGCAGTTGGAGCTCTTTACCCCTGTAGGCAATTCATCTAAGAAAAGGTTATTCTGACTGAAAAAAAACCCCAAACCCACAGCTTGCCAGTCACCATAGCTTGTCCCAAGCCCCAGTGAAGGAGAAAGGTTGAGTGTTGGGCAAATAAGTACACCCCATAAAACCTACTTTCCACTGAAACTGAAACATATTGGTTGTGGTCCTATGCTCGGCAAAGAGTCCACTGGAACAAACAAAAACTTTATCAATAAACACACACTTTCAAAGCCTCTCACACCATTTCCATTCAGAGGATAAAAACTGAATATTGCAGGTTATTTCATTTCTCATTGTAAACCTTCATGACATTTTTAATTCAGTTTTCCAGAACCTTCAACCAAAGATTTCAAATGATTCTGGCTAACCATCTACTTATTGCACACACAGGACATACCAATAGAGCTAGAGGGCTGAAAATTTGAACATTTTAAAAAAGTTTTCTGAAAATTCTCCCCAATATGCTTTGTTCAATTTACAATGTAAGTTTATCCGAAATGGGTTCTTTAGTTTGTATCTGGCAGCATCAACATTTGTTTTTTTGAAAATTCAGACTTTTTTAGTTATCATTATCTAACATGAGGCAAGAGAAGTAACTTATTCATTGATCACACCTTTCTCAAATTCTTTAATTGATCGCTCCCAACATGGCATGCAGCCAAAAAATGTTGATTATGTGATTTTTTCTTGTGAGTGAATAACCAGACCTGTTTTGTTTCTTTTTTTGCTTTGAGTTTTGCTCAATGCAGCCACTTGCTGTTCAATTTGTACAAAAGTAAAAAGTTGGAAATTAAAAGAACAAAAACTTAGAATTTTGTTTGTCTGTTGCAGTTGGGGATTTCAATGAGATGAAAATCTTTGACTTTGAGCGCTTATAAGATTCTCTAACCAAGCTGGCATCAGAATTTTTCTATTATTGTTGATACAACCAGATTTATAATGTCTTAGCTAATGGCAGCAAGGAGCTAAATAAAATGCCACGTATAGTTAAAAAAGAAAGCCAAAAGATAGGCCTTTAAATTGATGCAGCACTAAAAGTTAATGTCTCTTCAACATAACTCATACAAATCGGAGACTCTCTGATTAAAGAGGTGGAGTCCTTCATATATTTGGATCAAACAACAAATAGCAATCATGACATGAAACAAGAACTTAGATGATGGAAAAGGGCTCGATGAACAGCCTTCAAAACAATAAAAAAGATTTTGAAAAAAATCGGAGAGCCTAAAACACAAGCGCACATCTTAGACAGCGCTGTTTCACCAGCAACACTGTATGACTTTGAAACATGATTGTTGACAAAAAAAGAAGAACAACAAGGCCTAGCAGTCACTGAAAGAGAGATAGAGCAAAGTGTTCTTGGTATAACGCTCTATGAGCACATACTGGAGGATGCATAAGAAATGCAACCAAATTAAAGATGCTGTTCTCAAAAGTTGATTACAAAAGCTAAGATGAGTCGACCACATGATAGAACATTGGGCAACTGGCGGTATCTAAGAAAGTAGAAATAGAAGAGAAGAAGACCCTCAACGAGGTGGAATGAACTGACAATACAAAACAACAGCCAGAATTGGCAGAATTCGACTAGAAACAAGATGATAGGTACACAAGCTGTGGGACCGACCCGATAAAGGATAAAGGATGAAGAAAGTGCCAGATTAAAGCGACGAGAGGCCTTAGGCTAGGAAAGGGCTTCTCAAAGTTGGAGACAGGGTTGCATAAAGATGAATTTTCTATTCTTTATTATTTCTATACAAAAATGAACTCCTTCTGGTGCTTATTATGAAAATGGTTCATTGTAATTCATTAATTTTTTAAAATTTTGTCTTTTTACTTTTTAGTTATTCATATAAAAGAAAAATCTATCTTTTATCGTAGTAAACATAACAAGATATAAAGAATGCTATTTTGAAAGTGAAAATTTCTTTAAGGAGATCTTTGATTTCACAAGAAGGTAGCTTGGTTCCTTTATCTTTGAATAACTGTGACAACTGCCGACAAACCCCTCCTTTTGTTGAGCTTAGAAGTTCGCCATGCTATATTTGCTTGTCAGTAAACCTATTTTATTAATGGACATCTCGAATCGACTTGTAATTTTTGATACACAACCCTACACTGGAAACTCTGAGGCCCACCTTTTGCTATATGGGCCCCTGCTATAATGCAAAGGTTGCACTTCCCTCTCGGGGGCCCTAGTCTCTTCTATATGACATTGAAAATGGCAGGTTATAACATTTATCATGTGGGCACCTCATCATAGCATAATGGTTAGAAAGTATGTATCACAGATCAATACTAGTGTTTGATTCTCCCTTGGTACCTCGTATTTGTGGTCTCATACCAAAACTAAGCTATGCTCAGTAAGTACTATAATATCTGTAATTCAATGCTTACCTTAAAGTAATTTCTGCCATTTTTGTGGGTAGGTCTTTTGTGGTTCCCCAACAACTGAGATTGAATTTTTTTTTATAAATGTTTCTCATACTATCAATATGTCACGGATTTAATCAGAATTATCATATTCTTGAGAAAAAATCTTAACATTAGTTTTTAAACAATGATTCTTTCTATTCTAAATATCATTTGTTTTATGTTATATTCATGTCATGATTTGTTCAAATCTATATTTTGCTGTCTCATGGAATATTTTGTGACAAGGAGTTCGGAATGCTGCTTTGTTGTAATTGACAGCTTGCCTGAGCTTGGAAAGAGGCAGGAAAAAGTAAGAAGTGTTAAAAGAATGTGGGCGGATTCAGGTGTATGAGCAGAAAGGGGGGGAGCTACGTTTTCATGTACGTGGGCAGATGTTGAGTATGTTTGTATCAAAATTGTCTTTTCTGTTTTCTAAACAGAGAGAATGAGTGCATACGCATACAGATATATTTACAAGCATAGATAAATATTTGTGAATATATAAATATAAGCATAATAGAAGATGTACATATAAATATATATATATATATATATATATAAATATACACCATCAAAAATGCATGCAAATTGCTCATATAAAAATACATATATATATATACATGACCAGTGTATTGATGTGGATTCTGCTTTATCTGACAAGGGTAAAATGACAATTCAGAAGACATTGTTGTGTACAAATGAGATTGCTTAGTTTATTTGACATTTCACCAGGTCATCCTGTCTTCTTCAGAAAAAAGGTGGTGGAGATATAAGAAAGTGTCTGTTATATAGAGTCTATGTCTGGTTGTGGAAGGGTCTACTGATTATCATTTAAATGGAGTGGATATCTAAAATAATTAATATTCAAATTTTTTGAATGCCTTTAGCTATAAATATACCAATACAATCGATAGATAAATACCAAAAATGCGATTAACTGGTTCAAGAATATCGAGAACAAACAACGAGCTGCATTCATCCAATTTGATATAATAGACTTCTACCCATCTATCACTGAAAAAAATCCCTGACAATGCTATTAACTTTACCAAACAACACACGACATACCATAACAAAACATTGACGTATCAAAAGTAAGCAGGGAAACAATGGAAGAAGAGCATAAGTAACTTTAGCGGTGGCTTTTGATTCTGTCCAAATCTCGGATCTAACCAACCTGTATGTAATACACATCTGAGAATGAATCATTAATAAAACTGAAGTGAGACTCTATAGAGATGATGGTTTGTTTGTTGTAAATGACAGTAATGTACCCCAAACCAGAATACTACAAAAGAAAATCATCAATGCATTTTGATGCTTAGGTTTTAAAATTGAAATTGTCCAACAGAAAAGTTGTAAATTTCTTAGATGTTGCCCTAAACCTGGATGATAACGCATATCAACCATATTGAGTTGAGCTCACATACATCAACATTAAATCAAATCATCTAATATCAGTACTTGAATGGATCCCTTACTCCATCAACACTCAATATAATAATTCCGCCTACAAATAATCTTTGACAAAAAGAAAGAATTATATAATAACACCTTGAAAAAGAGTGGCTTTAATTACAAATTAAAATCTATCGAAAAAATAGTTAACAGCACCAGTAGCATCAACACCACGAGCAAGGAAAGAAATAGAAATAGAAAAATAGTTTGGTTCAACCCACCCTACTGCAAACTGATAAATATCAATATTGAAAAATTTACTCCCAACTAATAGACAAACATTTCCCCAATCAAAAATTCCCTACTTAAGATTCTTAATAGAAACACTTTAAAAATTGGCTACAGTTGTTCCAAAAATATAAATATTATTATAAATTCACATAATATCAAAGGTAATGAAATCTAACACAATTAATAACAACAGCTGCAATTACAATTGGAGCCGAAATAATACAAACAAAAGTAAAGGTAGCTGTAGGAATAAAAACACATGCCCCGTTAACAATGACTATACTTACAAGAGATGCATATACTTAGCAACTATCACTTCAACTAAACAACCTCACAACAAAAATATTATATTGGTATCTCAAAGGACCAATGAGAATATAAATACTACAACCTCAATTGATCCTTCTCAATTTTAAAACTAAAATTTCAAACTGCACTCTCAAAATATTTCTGGCAACTTAAAGAAAAAAAAAAACCTACACTTTCTTTGAAATGGGCTATCATTAGTAACTCCAGACCTCCAAATAATCTGAAAGATAAATGCTATTCATGCCTAGAGAAGAAGCAAAGAGTCTTAAAATTTGAAGCAAAAACCAGAGAAGCGAAATAATGTTTAAATGCAGACACAAAAGAACATTCAAACTGGAATCTGATTAACACAATTTTTAAATGAAAGAATAGTATAGTATATACAATCACTACCCACTACAACACATAATAATAATAATAATAATAATAATAATAATAATAATAATAATAATAATAATAATAATAATAATCAACCACACCTACTACAACATACTTGATGTCACACCATAAATCTAATTCATTCAATACCAAACACTAAGTACTAAGTACTAATATTAATAACTAAAGAATCATCATCATCATCATCATCATAATCAGTCTTTTAGCGTCCGTCGTTGGACATAGACCTTCCCCAGGATTTGCCACACTTCCCTATCATGGGCGTCATGGAGCCAGTACTTCCTGAACTTGTCTAGCTCGTCTCTCCATCTAACATTTTGCCGGCCTCAGTTGTGCATGTGGTCTCGGGGGATCCATGTTGTGAGTCGCGATGTCCATCGATTGTCTGCCATTCTTGCAACATGGCCAGCCCACTGCCATTTGAGATTTTTAATGGATTCTATGATGTTCCTAAGTCTTGTCTTTTCTCAGATGTACTGAGCTGTCTTGTGGTCTCTTCATGTGAGGCCCAGCATTATTCTTTCATGTGCACGTTGCATGGTTCTCAATTTACGGGTCTGTCTCTTGGTTAGGTTCCATGTTTTAGCTCCATAAGTGACTATTGGGAGGATGCATTGGTTATACACCCTTCTCTTTAGGATTAATGGGATCTTATTATTTTTGAAAGTTGAGCTAGCTCTACCAAAGGCTTGCCATCCTAGTGTGATTCTTCACTTGATTTCTTCTTCTTTTGAGGGTCTCATCGAGATTCGTTGCCCTAGGTAGATGTAGTGGTCTACTTTCTCGACTTCTGTGTCCTCGATTTCGATCTTAGTGTTCTTATCTCCAATGTGGTTGTTGCACATGATCTTCATCTTGCTGAAGTTCATGTGTAGGCCGACTTTCTTGCTCTCTTCATTTAGTTCATTTATCATTAGTTGGAGGTCGTGTAGGTTCTCTGTGAAAAGGGCAATGTCGTCTGCAAATCTAAGGTTGCTCATATACTCACTGTCTATCTTAATTCCTTTACTCTCCCAGTCTAGCCTTCTGAAGATCATCTCGAGGCAGGCTGTGAAGAGTTTAAGTGAGCTGATATCACCTTGTCTTACTCCTTTCTGGAGCTGAAAGGGGTCCGAGTCTTTATGTAACCTGATAAAGGAGCTGTCGTGATTGTATATATGTTTCAACACTTCAACATATACTGGATCTATGATTTGCACTGAAGAATACACTGTACATGATAAGAGTCCAAATAGACTAGACAAATGTCAACCCCCAAGTCTTCTACCTACTTGGATAATATTAAACTACTCAAATAAAACTAGTAAATACAACTCAAAACACGTATATATAATCGCAATCCAATGGCTTAATACAACCACTATAAAACCAAAACTTAACTCCCTGCCACCTAAGCACCTAACCACCAATCTAATACAAAGTCACACCTGTCTGAGTAACTACTACACATCAGATATATATATATATACATATATATATATATATATATATTTTCAATTAGTGTGGATTTGAGGTACATGGTTAAGTTATCGTTATAAAAATTAGACTGTTAAAAGTATACCTGAGTATATAGAGAGAAAAAGGGAGATATAAGTGCATTCTTCAAACTTCTGCCTTGCCTAGGGTATTGTTAGCTCAGTTGGTAAGAGCAGGGCCGTGTATATCTATGTGTATATATATGTACCAAAGTACAAATCTGTAATTCAATATCTGATGTGTGATGGGTTTATTTCATAAAGTGCGCAATACATTAAACATTAAGTCAAGTTAGAGTAGAGCTTGAAATTATGATGAAAGAAAGGATTCGCTACACAGACATGTTTATATTTCTGCCCTGTTTAGGCTTCTTCAGGCAAATGATTCAATTTATTTGGATCTCTATTTTGGACGTTATTGTGGGTGTATCTATTTTTCTGGATTGCAAACTTTTGTCTTATTCTATTTATATATTTTTCTTTTTTTTTCTTTTCCTCGTTTAGTTGTCGGTCACTGTTCGTATCTAAATTTTCCATAGGTGAAGTGGGTTCATGTCTAGTTGTTATAACTTACTTGGGATGTATATGTGTGTGTGTGTGTCTATATATATGTATGTATATATGAATATATATACATATATATATATATATATATATATATATATATATATATATATATATATATATATATATATATATATACACCATTCATTATGAATGTCTTCATTTTCAAATATATCTCCTTCATGAAATGAATGCATGTTATGAATATTCATTCCATTCAGCCTGAGTGGCGACTCAGAGTTCAAATCATAGTCAGAACATTCAGTACATGTGTATGACAATATTTGTTCAATGCATGTATATATGTATGCTCAAAGTAATGCATCTTTAGCCAGAGAGAGAGAGAGATACTGTTCTGAAGTTGAAACATTTCAATATAAAAGAAAATACAACAGAGATGAGGATGTCAGTTAAAATACATCAATGAACCGCCTTGATTGCTCACTCTATATAGGTAGAGCAACCTAAAGCCTTTCTCATTTCCTTTTTGTCCATACTGAGATAGGGTGGGGTCATCTGTAACCCCCCCCCCCAACCCCACTCTTCTCCAAGGTCTATGACTCAGTTTAGCTAGAGTACAGTTATGGTCAGTATGGCCTAGAAAATGATTTTTGGTGTTGGGTGGTAGAAAATCTCTTATTGAATAGATGCAGATATTAACTGAGTTTATCACAGCAGCTGGACTGAGGAGATGAGTCATTGATTTAAGTGAGCTGTCATTCATTTCAGAGTATGGTATCAGTCCTCTTCGGGGTTTAAAAGACAGTGTATCAAGTTGCTTATATACAACCCTAGAAATCACTATTCTAGAAAAAAAGGATATGATTTTTTTTACTCATGAACAACAATCTGAAACTATTTGTAAATATGTGGTGAACTTAGTATGTATGTTTATGTCAGTTTGTGTATAATCATATATAAATAGATCTGGTTAGTCACTCAATAGATACTGTCATGTGACCATGCTGTGTTGAAAGTGATCAATTAAGTTGGAAAATTTTTTTTATATCAAAGGATAGTATATGGATGAGTTGTGATTGGATTAAAGATAGATGATAAATGAGACATGAGACGTGAGACAAGCAAGTGAAGTGAATGCCATAGACAAATTTGTGAAATCTCATGCTACCAAATACCATGCTGAGATTTTAGTGGACAATAATTTTGTTCAGAAGGAGCAGTTTCACATGAAGAAAATGTAACAGTTAACCATTTGATTTTATGATTTTATTCAGGGAGAGCACCAATTTCATATTTATTAAGTTGATATTTATTTTTGTAGGTAAATTTGAATTTTAAAATTACAGAACAGGATAACTAGTAATCATTTCCTTTAGGTTTGTTTTGATTTGAGGTTTATCAAATAACCAGACGATGTCAGAGTTTCAGAAGAAGTAGAGATTGGGGTATTGTTACTCCAGATATGATTTGCCATGCCTAAAAATCTTTGCTAGTCTTGTTCACATCTGGGTAGTGGCATGTTGATGTTGGCTTCAACTTTTGATGGACTGGGTTTTAACCCTTCACAAGTGATTCAGGTATGTGATTTGAGATTGAGCAATAATATATTTGGATTTTTTAGATTTTAGACTGAGTATATGTAATCGGTCAAAAATGAGTTTTAATCTCTCTAGTTGGTCTTTTAGGGCATTAGACCATACTTTATTGTCGTCTAGGGATTTTTTTGTTCTTTCAATTCTTTTACTTATTGGTGATACCTAAATTTGGAACACTTTGCTGGCACCATGTATTTTATCAGGTATGTCTTCCAAAGAGAGTATTAAAGTTTAGTAAGTGAGAGCTTTTTTTGTCAACTGAGAATCACTACTGAAAGAAGTCTAGTTTGGAGAGGTACTTTGGGCCATGCATTTTGGCAAATATTTCCTCTGCAATGAGGGTTTCATAATGTTTTTGTTTTATTGCCTTGTTTGAATCACATGCATCTAGACACAGTCTTAGGTCCCTGCTTGATTTTTCAATGATAACAAGGGAGATAACCCATTCAGTGGGTTCTCATGGAAAAAATAATTCCCATTTTTTGCATTTTTTCTTCTTTCAAGTTCTTCTTTCAATTTGCTTCATAGGGCTAATAGAAAATTTCCCTAGGGATTGGATTACTTTAGGGTCTACTGTGAAGTGGTAAGTGGATGGCAAAGTGCCAATTTCCCTAAAAGAATCATTATACCTTTGTAAAAAATTTGGTAAATTTGAGTGAGCAATTAAAAAAATTCTTTGAATTAAATTCAATTTTTCACATGCAATTGCATCAAGTACTGGTTGAGATTTCGTAGCTGCAATGATGAAGAATATGGTTGTTGTGAAAGTTATATGAGTTAGAGTGCTAGAACACTTTCCTAATACAGGAATTTTATTGTGATTATGTGCTGTCAACTTCACTGAAGTATTCTTCAAAATGGTTTGACAACATAGATTGTAATAGTATTCTTTGAGTAGCACTTATTTCTGCAAGGGAGTTTATTTCAAATTTAATTGTTGACTTGATGAGTTTCAAGTTTACTATCTAAAGTTCAGGATGTCCATTGTTACTTATTGTGTGGATTTTGTGTAATTCAGATTTTATTTCTTGGGTGAGGATCATTGAGTTCAATTTTATCCAAGGAGAAGTTTGCAGTATGAGATTCAACTTCTTGGGAAATTTGTATTCCATGTACTAACTCTTTTGATTTACATGACTTGGAGTGATGTCCTTTTTTGTTACATTTACTGTATATCTAATGATATGTTGGACAATTTTTTCTTGGATGATTGTCATAGCAAAATTTACAGAAGTTAATGCAGTTTTGAATTTTGGTGGGCTTTCAGTTAACAACTCCAGATGGGTGTTTGTTTAAAAAGTTTTTGCACATGTCTATCAGTCTCAATGATTTATAGTAGCTATGTTCATGTTTTGAATTTCTGCTGAGGCAGCTTAGGTTTTAGACTGGCATCTTGTTTCTTCAGTAGCTTGTTCTGCTTGTATGGCTTTGCCTCAAGTTAGTTCAGGTTTCGTTAGGTGCAAATTGAAAATGCCACTTATTAAAATGTCTTTCTACGACTACTGGAAATATTTCCCAATTCGCATTGCAGTGCTCTATGGTGGAGTTATGATGTAGTTTTCAAACTATTGTCCATCTGTTTGTTTGCATGTGGAGAAATTATTTCTTGAGAAATTTAATTTTTTCTCAGTTTATACAGTCTTTGCTCCTAAGCACATTAAAAGAATTGAAGTTGTATCCCTAACTGATTTTGAATTGCTTGTACAAACAGGATGAATTCTATTTTCCACTTGCACCATATGTCTATGAGGTTTTCCTGATGGAAATATAGCGATTTTATTGGTGGTAAAAACTCTGCATTTTGAAAATAATCTGTTATCTGTGTTGATTATGGGTTGTTCTTGACTTCTGACACCATTTTGTATGTTGATGGACAGTGCATCGATGAGTTGTGATTGGATTAAAGATGGATGATGAATAAGAGACAAGACAAGCACATGATTTAGAAGGAAGATATCTTTGTTACTATATGTTGTACAGGTAAGTAATGTCACACTTGGGGGATGTAATTATCTTTCTAGTATTAGTGCTATTAATTTTGTTAGTAGCAATGGCAACTTTATTAGTCAGTATCATTTTTATCATAATTATGTAACAAGAGTGTTCAATAAATGAATTACTTCTCTCACAATCTTTTTAGGGCAGTAATCACTAAGAAAGCCTGAATTAAAAAAACAAAAACAAGCATAAATGCTTCCAGACATAAATTAAGCAATCCATTTATCATAAATTTACATTACTAATTGAACCCTCCACCAAAAGCTTATTATGGGTGAATTTTCAAGAAACAAAAAAAAAAACGTTTTTCCAAGATATAATGAGGAGTAAATGTTGAAATTTTTAGCCCTCTTGCACCATTGATGAGTCTTGTATGGGCAACACATACAGAGCCACCCAGATAAACCCACTGAAGTACGGAAGAAACCTATGTTTTGGTTGATGGTTTCTAATATATATGTATATATACATATATGTATATATATATATATGTATATATATATATATATATATATATATATATATATATATATATATATATATATATATATGAGCTTTTGATTTCAATTCATGATGTAATTATTAAATTGAATTTGTATCAAGAGTGAACAGCACATAGCTCCCAAAAGGCACCAATCAGAGAAGATATAAATCCATCATCACTCAACAACTCAAATGCTGTATTTTTATTGGCAGATAACAGACCTGACAAGAAAAGCAAAAGGAAATGATAAGAAAACTCTTATTAAGTTTTAAGTGTATAAGAAGCTAAACTTGATCCTCTCCTGCTGACTCCAATGCTCACAAAGAAGCCTTACTGGAAAGCAGGTAGTTATGGATATTCAAAGATGGTGGGGAAGTAAAGAATTATGCAAAAAGCTGATATGCAAATGGTGGCCTTAAATGATTGGAGCTCTAATAGCAGCCAACTTAAAAGGAGTTGACAAAATTCTACATGTCCATTTTTGTCTGAATTCCTGAGATGTGGAATTATCATTATCATACACTGATTTACTCAGATGTCCTCGTCTTGGTTGTTATAGTCACAACGTTCTGGCTGTTGTAGCCGCTGGCCTTTTATAGATGTCTTTTGTAGTTGGTAACTTTCTAGGAATTCCTAGATCTAGATCCCAAACTAGATCCTTATTTGATCTGGAGGCTCATATTGTTCTCATAAATTAAGGAGTGAATATTTTTTACATAGATTGAACATTATACAATGAAATTTCACTTAAGATAACCACTAATAACTACATGTCAAGTTGTGGACCTATCCATGCATCCTCATATAAATGCATTTTACATAACTTATTACATTTTAGTAGAGATAATGATCAAGGTTTTGAATCTCAAAGTTGAGTTAATGTGGATTTTTCATTCAAAAAAATTTCAAATGATTCAACAAACTCACGTACAAAAATATACAAACCAATGAGATATTATTGATTTGTTTTTTTTCCAACCAAATCAGTATTTCCCTATCTTATTTGACTACCATCCCTTTTACAGTATACATTCATTTCATCAGCATCCTCTGTTATGAAAGTCAAAAATAATACGTTGAAAGGTAAATTCTAGGATCTTTTTCGATTCGAGCATTTATTTTATCACCATGACATACAAATGTATTAAAGAGTACTTTAATAATTTATATCAAAATAATTAATGTGAAGGATGAGCCTGACCTAACTTGAAGCATTGGAGGTGTTAATTTATATTGACCTTGTACTGCAGTCTGTTAATAAGAACCAGGAAAATATTACTCTCAGTGCAGAAGTTGGAATGTCAATGACTCTTTTCATAGTTATAGACGATAAATCAGTCTATTTACAGGATATATAATCAATAACTGCTTGTGCAAAATCAAGAACTGCATTTGCAAAGAAAATACAATTGGGTTTGGTAATCACGAGCATATTGGAACTCATTGGTTAAGATGGGCAAAGGGCTTGATTTGCCTGAAAATTTACATAGTTTTACCTTAATCACTCTGATTTGCTCAAACTTCAACACTCTTTTCCCCAAATTTAGGTGGGTATGGGTGTTGGGAAGTACTTGAGTTCAAATAGATTTTTACAACCAACTATGTAATACCCTGATGGTAGTTATATGGGAAGTATTTCAGTTGTAATTATGATTATTGTAAAGCTTTGGATAAGATGAATAAATTTTTCAGTGTTACCAATCATCAGCCCGGTCACTGGCTTTTTGACTGGGATCAGTTGTGTGTCATCATCCGGTGAGACATGGCACAAAAGAAGCTAGCCTGGTCTCTGGAGATTTCTACTTTGGGACAGCACCTTCCTATTTTATCAAAAGCGAAGCCCGTGCAATGCCCTGATGTCTTCGCAGCACTGCAACTGATTAATTTTTGCCTCTACCCACATGTACACATGTGGAGCCCCACATTAAACCGACTTTGAGTCATATTTGCACCCATGTGGTGATAGAGAAATAAAAGCAATTAAAAAAGATATCACTGCTACAGCAGTTGTAAATTTAATGCATATACTACCGTTGAATGAAATTTACTCCTGGTAGCTTGTGCTTATTGTCTATTTGTCCAGACACGATCAAATAACTTTAATGGACGAAAAGTAGAAATCAAAATGAAAATTTCCCTTTGTAAGCAATAATTCAATTTATTTTGCATCACTGGTAATTTACTTGTTTATTCAATTAATCATTTATCATATACTAAAGCAAACGTTGCCGCATGTTCAAATCAATTTGACGGAACAAAGTTTACTAGTATATTAAACTAATACTTCACCGGCTGAACGGAAAAAAATGTCACTAGTATGTAACTTACAATACACTAATTTGCAACTTCGGTATCGCTTAATGATTGAATGATATTTGGTAAAATATTTTTTCGTACAAAAACTTTACTTCCGAAGATCTCCTTGTAATCAGTACTAATATTTATAAAGATGTTGAAATTTTCTTTTTCTACATGGGCGTTTGTAAACACCGTAAACACGTGTTAGTGAAATTTAAATATGGCGCGATATTAGTTTTTCACACCTTGAACTAAAAGAAAATCTTGATCAAAGTTTGCAATTAAAGAACTGGACTTCCCAAGTTTCCTGAAAGGTGAGATAATGTTCCTAGATTTCCACAATTAACTTTGACTGAATAGTTCAGGTCGGAAAAGTAGAGGTTATCGATTTTTCTATACTCCTTTCGTGTGCAGCGGGAATTACAAAAAACATTCATTGCATTTCTTCTCAGATTTCCGTATGCCGATAAAGAAGCAAACTTTATTACACTGAATTGTCTTCTGTTTTCCCTCCAAGTAATTGATTTTGATTGGAATTATACTTTAACACTTTGCTGTTCTAATGTTAAATTCATTTTTGTGGTGAGAATTTCAGCTGTTCAGTAAAACCCACTACACAGATAGCAAGAACAAAAATAGACAATTGTCAAATTATTCGAGTAAAAAACAAAACAAAACAGTAAGACATTATATTTGTTTGATTCTAGTGTCTTATTCTAAACTAATATGCGATACAACTGTACATCAAAAGAACGAATAAAACATTTTCCAGTTCTTATATTCTATTTGCTAAACTAACGTTACCACGAGTTGGAATCGATGAATTGATTGAATTTGAATGTCAATACGAATATGTCAGAGGGAAATACGATTTTGTAACATTGATTATTCTACTCTTACGTTTTGATGTTTTAATATTTCATTTATTTTTTCTGATTTTTTATAGCTGTTTCTTAGGATGGAATTGCGTAGACTTTATTCCCGAGCCTGCCTGCCTTTTGATTAAAAAAACAAACATTTTACAAGCAATTTAGAGATATATTCTCAAGAGTAGACCAGTCTCAAAGCTCCTTAAATTAATTTTTCATAATTTTGATGATTATTATTATTTTAAAAAGAAAATGCAGTTTTTCATGTGGACGATTCATCAGTTTGTTCATTTTTAAACCGTTACTTTGCCTCTCTTCACAACTGGATGAAACTTGACGTCGTAAAAATTCAACTACTATTTCTTTTTTGTTAATTTATTTTATATAAATTATACACACATCCGCAATCAATTTTGCTTGTTTGAGATTGTTAAAATAAAATGCAAATTCCTGCCAGAAAATGTTTTCGTTTCTGACTTGAAATGATTCAACTGAAAGTTGTAAAACAATAAATCTTGGTAATTAGTTTTTAACATTCTTTTGTTTGTAGGAAGTCGCGAACTTTAACATGCAGACATTATCTCTCTAAAATTTACTGTTCACTGAAAGAAATTTAAAAATCTTAACTCAGTCTCAACCGGTCCGAGTTACCAGCGACACTGGCAGTTGCCCAGGGCGCTAAATGCAAGGGGCCGCCTGTCACTTGTCTGAGATAGATGGACTTTCCAAATTCAAATGGGGGGGGGGGATGAATGAATTAAACAGGAAAAAAACAATCAAAATGAAAATTCCCTGACTTGAACTCAGATATTCCTAGAAAATTTGGCTGTTGAATACTTTTCTGATGTGGCTAAACTAATATAATCTATTGGCAAATCCTCCTGACCGAAGACAAGATTAGTCTCTGTCAGGTTTTAAAGGGCACCCGAAGATCAGCTTGCCCGAGGCACTAGGAACCTTAGGGTTGGCTCGTCTTGACTCAACAAGTTAAATGGTGTTATTATTGGTATCATGATTATATCATTTATTCATTTTTCACTCTGGTGGATGGGGGAATTTAAGCTAAATGAATATATCGCTTAAATTCTGCCTTACTGACTGTCCAGTTCCCTAGTACAGAAGCAGGATATCATCCTCTGGGTCTGAAGTGAAGAATACAATCCTACCTCTTGGTACTGGATGGAATAATGGATAGTCTATAGCCACACTGAAGAGTTGTAATACAACGAAACAGCTGCCTGTGGATGACACAATAATATATATGTAAACATATGTAAAACATATGTATATATAATCATCATCATTATCAGTCTTTTAACGTCTGTCGTTGGACATAGACCTTCTCCAGGATTCGCCACAATTCTCTATCATGGGTGTCGCAGAGCCAGTATTTCCTGGATTCGTCTCATTCATCTCTCCATCTTGTGTTCTGTTGACCTTGGTTTCTCATGTGATTTCTGGGGATCTATGTTGTGAGACGTGATGTCCACCGGTTGTCTTTCATTCTTGCAACATGGCCTGCCCATTGCTGTTTGAGTTTTTTAATAGTTTCTATGATGTCACAGACTCCCGTTTTCTTCCTGGTATACTGTACTGTCTTATGATCTCTCCGTGTAAGGTTGAGCATGATTCTCTTGTGCGAACGTTGCACACTTCTCAGTTTGTAGGTCTGTCTCTTGGTTATTTGCTGCTATTTACCTTCATCTTAATTACTGTTGCTCTTTATCACAACTAATAGGTTCCCTCCAGTGGTGAGTAAATGAATTAATTGAATTCATACCAATTAATGATAAACATGGTGCAGAATAGATTGAAATAGGAAGTGAGTATAAGGCTTTGATTTGGACTGGGGCTTGTCACTGAGTTTCAGTGATTCTGTGCTAAGCAAGTATCTTCCGGCATAGAGGTCTGTGAGTTTGATTCTCACCTTGAACTTATCCTTCATTCCGATCTGCACTACTGAAGAGAACCTAGCAACAACAATGAGATCAGCTAAGAAAAATGTAAATGATGATTTACAATACTTCATCTAAAATAAATTAAAAAGGTGAATGTTTTTGACATATTCTAAACTATTAAGGAAAAGAAAAATAATGTAAGTTTCAAGAGGAAACCTACTAGTTTTTGTACAGTAAAAATTGAAATACCTATTTAACACTGAATGAAGAGGCTCTGCTAATTTTATGTCCCTATTTACTTCAACAGTATCAAACTTTTGAAAAAATATTATTTCGCCAACATCGAACTAAATAGTATATCATAGCTAACAATGTCTGATGCTTCTTAGGCATGTTCCATACCATATGGCTTGGGTAACTGACTACAGGGTTGCCAGATAGTTGGAGATGTTTCTGACCAAATGTCAAATTTATTTATAAAACATTGCACTTCAATCCCCTCCCCTTAATAAAAAAAAAACCTGCTCCTGCACATTCCTTTGTTTCCTCTGTCTTTGGCTTTAACAAATGAACTATCATCTCAAAAATGTACTACTCTTGAAATCTCTCGGTACCAGATTTTAAAAAGGGAATATTCTGGGGGCTGGACTCTATTTTTCTGATTTAGAGGATTTCATTTTTTTTTTTCTCAGTCCAATGTTGTTAAATTATATTAGTGTTTTTTTTTTTGTTTTTTTTTTTTTTCTACGAATAATTGTTTTTGTGTTTGTCATTCCTTTCAGATAATCTTATTTATTTGAAGCTGTGTTCATTTATGATTGAACAATACAATTTAAAAATCATTCTTCAGTGTAATTAACAAATCATATGACTTATAATTCTTTCATAAGGGTAGTAAACTTTTATATAATTTGCTATCTTTGATTAACTTTGATAAAATTATTTTCTCATTTTTATAGCTTCTGTTTTAGTTAATACAGGTATACCTTGATTGTTGTGGTTAATTTATTCCGAAATTTTGCATACTGTTAAAACCCTTATTATAATTTAGTGTTTGTTTTTTCTGCTTACATTGATTTGTACTGCAATACCCTAACCATACGATATCAAAACCAGCCCTATTCAAAGTGTTCCTGTCTATATGTCTTTCTCTGAATATAAGTTGATTGTGCACAAAAATCATCACCTACTGGATCTCTACAACTCTTGATGAAAACCAACCACCGGAACAGGCTGGATTTAGAAGAAGCTACTCAACCATGGACCATCTCGGTTCAATGAATCAGCTGGAAGAGAAAGCAGCAGAATACAAAATGCCACTCGCTGTAGCATTTATAGACTTCGAGAAGGCATTTGACTATGTAGAAATTCCCATGGTCATGAAGGCCATCACTCTATGAAGTATAGACCCTGTATATGTCAAAGTACTGCAACATGTATACTATCACAGCAACTCCTTTATCAGGTTACATAAAGACTCTGAACCCTTCTGGCTCCCAAAAGGAGTAAGACAAGGTGATACCAGCTCACCCAAACTCTTTACAGACTGCCTCGAGATGATCTTCTGAAACATGGACTGTGAGAATAGAGGAATCAAAATAGACGGCGAATATCTGAGCAACTTCAGATTTGCAGACGACATTGTCCTTTTTGTAGAGAACCTACACTACCTCCAACTAATGGTAGATGAACTAAACGAAGAAAGCAAAAAAGTCAGCCTACACATGAACTTCAGTAAAACAAAAATCATATGCAACAATCACATCAAAAGTAAGTACATGACTGTCAAAATTGAAGATGCAAAACTGGGGAAAGTGGACCACTACATCTACTTAGGACGACAAATCTGTATGAAATCCACAAAAGAAGAAGAAATCAAGCGGAGAATCACCTTAGGATGGCAAGCTTTTGGCAAAGCTAGCTCAACCTTCAAAAACAAGAAAATCCCAATAATCCTAAAGTGTGCAACGCACACATGAGAGAATCATGCTCAACCTCACATGGAGAGATCACAAGACAGCACAATATATCTGGAAGAAAACAGGGGCCCAAGACATCATAGAATCTATTAGAAAACTCAAATGGCAATGGGCTGGTCATGCAAAAATGGAAGACAACGGATGGACATCATGACTCACAACATAGGTCCCCAGAGATCACATGCAAAACTGAGGCCAACAAAATACAAGATGGAGAGATGAGCTAGACAAATTCAGAAAATAGTGGCTCTGCGATGATAGATAAATGTAGTGGATTGTGGGGAAGGTCTATGTCTAATGACGGACGTTAAAAGACTGATGATGATGAAGAAATCGAACAACTCGAATATAAGCCGGGCCTCAAAACATAAGCATTTGTTGAGATCTCCCTAGCAAGAGAAAACAAAACTAAAAACAAAATCAGAAGTTGGCTCCGTATTTTTTATTGAACACCGACTGAATATAAATAAATGATAACTTGAAAATGTAATCTTTATTTATTCAAAACGTAGCAAAGAAAAATGACTGAGCAATACAGAAGCAGTTCACTCAAATCTATAGAAGTCCTCTTCATCAGATTTGGGAGACAACTGCCTGTACTTTTGCCATGACCTTGTCATGAGGGTCATCTTATTGTGAGTCTTCTGTTTCTGACACTTGGTTTTTGTGACAGGATGTCATCTTCTGTTTCGTCCATGGTGTTGCTGATTCCACATTTCTTTGAGCTGAGCTGAACCATTATTATTGCTCACTCAGATATTTGTCTACTACAGTTTTGTTCTTTCTTCATGACTGACTTGACCATGAATCAAGGTGTTCATTCTGGGTAAAAAAGAACTCAACATATCAAAAGATACTAAGTGATTTTCAATGAGGCTTTCATGTAAAAAAAAAATCATTTTGGCTATTCTGATGCCATAACCATAGACTATTTGATATGGCCATATATCGACAAACTCCCTGAGTATACCTACCTGTTTTTCTCTGTCGTTCTCATTTTCAGACTCTGTCTTGAGAGCAATTTGTTGCTTATTTTGGTGATTATGATTATATTAGAATTTGATCAAATGCAGCAAGAAATTTGAATTAACATTATTGTTGACATAAACTATTGGCAACAGATTATGGTTTTCTTTGTCAAAATCTTACTGAATCTCTGGTACAAGTGTTACATAAAGGAGATACAAATTGACCTAACCTCTGACACTGGTGACATCAGCTATCATTAGGGTTTTGATTTAATAAATACATGCAGTTCAAAGCATTACAATATGAATTACTTGTATTATATACTGGTGTGTAATGGTCGGCTGATTATTACAGAGAATGTTATACTAAAATTCCTGTCACAAATTGTTTATTTGCGTTTAAAAGAAATGATTTTGTACCATGAAGAAAATGTGCCACTAAATGTTGTACCTATTGTTTTTCCTTGTGTATTTTGACAATAAATTTCCCCCCAAATTATAAAAATAAACTCCTGATTAATTTGAATTGATTTAAAATAAATCAAATTACATTGTTTCTTTACATTGTTTTGAAACAAATTAAAATATTAGATTACATAGCTCCAATTGCACTGATTAAAATGAAATATTAAATTGCACTGCTTCAATTACATTGATTTGAAAAAATTAAAATATTATTTTACTTTCCTATTGGCTTGTGATTAACTGTCTTGTAACTATAATTTCGGTATTATATTCTGTTTAATAATACACCAGTAAATAAATGTTATTTATGATGTTTTGTGTCAACCTGTAGTTATTTAAACAGAATCCATAAATAACTGTTGGTGATTTATATATATATTTTATTTTTTGGTTTAAACTTTGATTTTACTAAAACAAAACCATAATAACAGATGTGGTTAGTCACTGAATAGAGACTGTCATGCAACCAACGTCTCTTGGCAGCATGCTGTGTTTGGCGTAATTAAGTGGAGTAATTGGGAGAAGGGGTGATCAATGAATAAATTACTTTTCTTGCCTTTCATGGGGTAGTGATCACTGAAAAAGTCTGCATTTTCAATGTGGACACTAATAAAGGGATCAATTCAGCATAAACTTGAATTGTAAACTCTCGTCCCATCCCCTAAAAGTTTTAGGGTGGAGAATTGAATAAACAAACAAAACTTTTTTTTTTTTATAGACATAATAAGGTGTAAATGTTTGAATATTTTGGTCTTCTAGCTCCATGGACACAGCATTTAAATGTGATACATACATACTTAGCTAGCCTGACCTGCTGGAATACTTAAAGAAACCTATGTTGACAGTTTTGATCGATGATTTTTAATGATTGGTGATGTCACTGGTGTCATTGAAAAAAGGGAACTTTTTGGGTCGCCTTTCGTACAATTGTGCCGACTTTCTTTGTAAGTGGATACTTTCAAATACTTGGGAGAAAAAAAGAAAATCTCTCAATAGTATTAATTGATTTATGTGATATTTTGAATGCTGCAACAGTTAAACTGCATTTTCTTTGATTTATTTATGATTCAATATCTGCAATCTTTTGACCTGAACAAATTGATCCCCAGTTAAGAAAGAGGACAAATTTGTTGGTCACCTTTGTCTGTTGCTTGTGTTCAGTTGCAGTCTCCATAATGGCCGGTTTCTCTTCAACACAGCCATTAGTGGCAGTAACTCCCTGTTCATTTAGATTATTGATTGTGGTCAAGTGTCCAAACCACAAAGTTTATGCGTCCTGATTGGCTTGGCAGAGTTTTAGTGACCATAAAGTCCACTTGTGCTGACCTAAGCAGCTTTTGCTCTCTGGAAATCAATATTTTTGCACAATATTTCATATTTCGGCTAGATCCCTGGCACAATCACCAAAGCTATGCAAAGTTAAATCTGATCAGTATTTAACCTTTTCACTATTGTCTGTGACTTTGTGATATTCAACTCGGGTTGAGTAAAAATACCGTTCTTTGGTTGGAAAGTGATTTTCTTTGGTCTCTATTGACCGAGCGACTTTATGCTCTGATGTGCAAAAGTAGAAATTTAAAACAATATTTGAGCGACATTTTGAACTGAATCTTACATTTTGGAAATATATTTTCAAGAGCTTCTGATAGCTTTAATGATATTTTCAAAGTCACGAGAGACAAAGAAGTAAAAACATTGATATAAAAGCACTAAAGACCCCAAGTGACTAAACAGAAGCAGCTAAAAAGATTGAATACTTATGGCCTTCAATTTTTACTAAAGCTCTTAAACTATACTCGTACCAAAGTAATTTACACTCTCCTTGGAATTTTTTTTTATAAGCTGCTCTAACTCTGCAGATACTATTTTCGAGTGCTTGTCTATAGCAGTCTGGCTAACCCTTTAAATACCACCATTGCAGACTTGTGACCATCCCTTCAGTAGTTGATGTGAACAAAAATATACCTCTATCTGCTGTGCACATGACCAATAGGTGGTACACACATATTGACATAATTCTGAAGTTAAATAGCACTGTGGTTATTTTCAGATTATTGCTATAATTTCAATTTTTTAAATTTTTATTAGATGGTAAGGAAGTTGCACTAATAATAAATCCGAAATAGCTGCCCCTGATGACATCACCTGTGTGAATTAGGTGATATTTTTTCCAACATAAATACACTATACTGATCCTTTAATCTCTTTAAAGCAATCTCCTATCATGAATGATTCTCCTTCTATCATCATCAGTCTTTTAACGTCCATCGTTGGACATAGACCTTCCCCAGGATTTGCCACAATTCTCTATCATTGGCGTCGCGGAACCAGTACTTCCTGAACTTGTCTAGCTCGTCTCTCCATCTAACATTTTGCCGGCCTCGGTTGCGCATGTGGTCTCGGGGAATCCATGTTGTGAGTCGTGATGTCCATCGATTGTCTGCCATTCTTACAACATGGCCTGCCCATTGCCATTTGATTTTTTTAAATAGTTTCTATGATGTCACAAACACCTGTTCTCTTCCTTATATACTGTGTTGTCTTGTGATCTCTCCATGTAAGGTTGAGCATGATTCTCTCATGCGCACGTTGCTGCCTTTCAAAAATCTACAAGGTCAAATTCACAAAATTATCCTAAAGATTGTTGCAGAACACACCTTGTCTAATACATACCTCATGAAATGTTTGATGCTATTGAACTATGAAAATAATTAATGGCTTATTTTTCTCTATTTTCCGGCCCTTCAATTTTTTTGTTAGAATAGAAATGCTCTTATGACTTTGAAAAAACCCCCTAAAACAACAAATAATCCTATTAGAAAATTTTGAAGAAATATTCATCTGAAATATGAGATCAGGTAAAAATCATTGAAAGCAACAATTTGATGAAGTAAATATCTGTAAAATTTAAAAAAACAAAAACAAACATTCATTCATTCCTCAATCGTATGGAAATACCAACTCCATTGACTTCTGAGAGAATGAATAGTGAGAGAGATCTCTGCTATAATTGAAGTGGGTTTATCGCCTCCTGGCTGTTCCTGCTACTGCAGTGATATATATATATATATATATATATATATATATGAATATTTTTTTTTGTGGGTTAACAGATTGGTTGAAACTATTCCATGATGAATTGCTAGCCAGAACTTTGTTGCACTAAAAATATTTCCCTGGCCAAAGCCATATTTTCATGTGTTATTGTCCATAAATGGTAAATCATTTATTTTTATTTCCTCCCAATCTGCTTGCTATTTTTTCACTTTTCGTTTATCATTCTGGAATATTAAAAACCTTCAGCCATAACAGTCGGAATAGATTTCTTCAGTTTTTAAGCAAGTCTGGCTGGCTGGCTATGTATGTATCACATGTACAGGCTGAAAACTTGAACATTTACTTATGTCTAGAAGAAAGTGTGGTTTTTTTTTATGGTAAATACCCTACCTCTATAATAATTTTTTTTTCTTCAGTGGTGCGGGAACTCAATTTGCAATGTAAATTCATCCTTTATTGGTCCTTTGGTTGATGTCTGGCTGTGTTCGCTCTTTTTTTTCTTTATTTTTTATAAATTGGACTCTTAATGATCCAACTAAGGTAACTTATTAATTGATCACCCCTTTTTCTTGTTTTTTTTAAAAAATTTTTATCTATTTTTTTCTGTAATTGGTTACCTAGACACTGTATGCTGCCAGAAAACATGGTCTTGTAATGGTTTCTACTGAGGGACTAACCAGATCTGTTTCTTTCTAACCTTTTCATAACTAAAGGGCCACAAACCAGATCTCTATCAATTCTGCTGGATCCAATTACTGCATAACAACTCCTTTCTGTAATCATGCCTGTCAGCCTTCGAGGTTTCTTCTCTTTTATATAAAAAGCATGCAGGAAGCCAAATTCCATTTGGAAAATTTCAATTATCATGTCAAATAAAAATAATCTAACTTCAGTTTATTTAGAATTATCATGCAACACTCGGAATTTTGGAAAAAATATTTTGCGAATATATTTTATAATAATTAAGATAAAATTTTATGAAATTCTAGTTCAAGTGATCTTGTGTGACAAGGGCTTTTCAAGAATTTTATAGGATTTTTAGAAACTTAGGTAGTTTTTGTATGAAGTGAGTGGACTGGTATATATATTAGTAATTTAACATAATTATAGATTAATCTCTTCTGACTTCTGTTTCCATTTTGGTTGTTAGTTGCAATGTTTTGGTCTTGTACCCTGTGGCTTTCTTCATATGTCTGTTGTATTCAGTGGCTTTCTGGGAATTTTGAACCAGATGCTTTATTCCATCCACGGGGTAGATAGTTCTTACGCTGTTGTTCATGCCATGGGATATATCGGCAGGGGCGCAGCTGGAGATTTGAGGACCGGGAAGCTTGTAATACTGTGGTGTAATAAATTAATGAACTCCTCTGTTGTCTCCTTTATTCCGGTTTCTCGTGATTGGTTGGTCTTGGGACGAATTGACCAAGCACAGCGTAACGTTAGGAGATTGTGACCTGCATATTAATTGTATAGATGTGTTCTTGTCTTTTGGGATTTTTTTTTATTTATTTTTTTTGCTCTTTTTATTTTCTCTTCCATCTTTCTTAATCTTCTCTTTGTTCAGTGGTTCTTCTTTAATAAGTTTTTTGTTTTTTCTGTTTGTTTGTCCTGGCATTTAAAAAAAAAAAAATTCCTCTCCTTGATAAATTTAGATTAGAAGTAATTACTCTTCTGTTCTCTGATGAAGGAATGCTGAAATCAGATCATATTCAGTGGCTCAATGTGTTATCCCTTGTTTTTATAAAGGGGTGGGGGTCTAGTTAGTCACTCAATAGAAACTATCGAGCAACCAACGTCTTTTGGCAGCATACCATATTGGGGGTGATCAATGAATAAGGTAATTCTCTCACCTTTAGTTGGATAGGGATCATTTAAAAAAAAAAAAAAGTCTGAATTCAAACAAAAACAAGGGAGGATGCTGCTGGATACAAACTATGGGACCAATTCAGCATAAACTTACCTTACAAATTTAACTTTCTTATTAAAACCAATTTATGGGGGAAATTTTCAGAAAACAAAATGGGGATTTTTTTTTGTTTTTTTTTTTAATGAGTGAATTGGTGTGACTGATAGGTAGTCAGCCAGACCAACTTGAAAACTGGTGGATGGTTTCTAATTGTCTTTCTTCTGAAAACAAAATGATTACTTAATTCTGAAATATACCTAGAAAAATGCTGTTCAATAGTGGTAAAGTCGTGATGTCATGACCAAACTTAGAGCTCCAGCTGGGATGGATTACATATTGAATTAATACTTGAAGAATCTTACTTGTTCCTTTTATGATTTTAACTGAAATTTCACAGTTTTTGTCAGTATAGAACAATTGCATCCTGTTTATACTTGATGAAAAATTTTGATAAATTTTACTGATTTTATCCATAACTTGTTTTATTTCATATTTGAAAAAAAAAAATTTTTACACAATTTTCTATCAGAAAGCAAATCAAGCATGCAACTATGATTCAATGTTTTGTTCCCAATTGCAGTCAGACTGTTATGATGATATATATTTATAAATTTCCTAAAGAGGTCCCAACGTTGGAAAATTCCAAGCTAAATATCACTGCATAAGAACCTTTTTTTGGGTCATAACAGCAACCAAATTGGTTGCAAGCTAATAAGAGCTTATCTTTAGCAAAGGGGTCCTAAATTTAAAGATAGATATTAGAATGTAAATTTTTTACTTGCTGAGTTAACTAATTATCCTTTCTAGACAGCCAGATAATGCAATAGATATTTCTGATGTATAAGTTATGTTGTTTTGTGACACTTATTTAGCTACTACTTTTTATTGACAACAAATCAAAAAGTCGTCAGCAAATACTGATTCTATTGAAGTAATCTTTTATTATTTAGAAGAAATAGAGTAGAAAGTTTTTGTGGAAACAATGTACT
Source organism: Thysanoteuthis rhombus (assembly GCA_963457665.1). Classification (NCBI taxonomy): domain Eukaryota; kingdom Metazoa; phylum Mollusca; class Cephalopoda; order Oegopsida; family Thysanoteuthidae; genus Thysanoteuthis; species Thysanoteuthis major. Next base: position 47,423,372 of record OY735204.1, on the reverse strand, counting down.
TTTTTTTTTTCCTTTTGATCACCTCTCAACAAGAGGCGAGAGTAGTAATTTGTTCATTGATCAACCCCTATTTCCAATTTTTTTAATCAATTACAACGAGATGTTACCAAAAGACATTGCTCACCGTGGCAGTTTATATCGAGTTACTTTCTAGATCTGTTCCTTGTTTACTTCATTTCTCAGTATTTTTACTTTTTCATCACTCGTCTCCCGTCTACCATTTTTATTTCATTTTATTTATTTTTTTATTTATTTAAAAAAATTTTTTTTTTTTAAAGAAAATTATCACTCCCTCCCCCTTTTTTCATCTACATTCTTCCCTTTTTCCTTCATCTCTCTCTCTTTTCTCCTCTCCTCTCCTTCATTGATTGATTTTTTTTTTCTCCTTTCTTAGGGCTCTTTGCCTTGCTCACTCAGTTCATTGTCCCAACCAAAATAAACTTGGTACCTTTATTGTTCTGCCACTTCAAGAATCATCATCCATCTTGTAATCGCTCTTGACTAAACTTGTTTTTCAAATGAAATCAAATGAAAGTAATTTTTGACAGATTTTGGCCCAAGTCAGCCGCTTGAGTTGATTTTGTTTCCCCCCCTGTCCCTATAACAACATTGACATTCCTGACCTAATTTAGGGGAGTGAACTCTGCACTGTTTGTCTGTCCTGTCATGTTAAATCCAACCTTTCTATAAAATTATTAATTTCCCTAATGCAATTTGGAATCGTTACTGATTGGCAGACAGCTCTCTTACCGAGTGAGTCAAACTGACAAATCTTGCATATCTATAAAAGTTTATGTAACAAATACACAAGAGCTCATTTCATTCTAATGAATGAATATTCATACTCTATATACATATATCATATATATGTATATTTGATTTATGTTTTATATATATGCTCTTCCATAGGAATAGAGCTCTCGGATGGATGGGGAATATATGTGTAAATAAATATTTTGCTTAAATTCAACTGTACTGACCGTCCAGTTCCGTGGAGCAGAGGTAGGATACCAGCCTCTGGGTTTGAAGCGAAGGTTTCAATCCTACTTTGTGGTACTGGATGGGATAATGGATAGTCTATAGCCACACTGAAGAGCTTCAACATAGTGATTCCTGCACTGTATAAAACCGGGAGATCGTTTCAAATAGTTTCAAAATAATATTGTGCAATTTACAATTTTTTCTGGCAGATTATTTATCCAATTCTTTATTTTTATTTAAATAAATATATATGTATGTATTGGATTGTCTATAGCCACACTGAACAGTTGTAATACAACGAAACAGCAGTCTGTGGATGACATAGTTATTAATTATATATATATGCATGCGTGTATTTGATTTTGATTTACTTCATTTTATTTTTTTCCTTCTCACTTTTCCCTCCATTCCCAATGAATATTTACTTTCTGATATTTTTTTTTCTTTATGGAGAGTGAGCATTTGCCTGGATTCAAAGAGTATCTATTTTGGTCATTTCATTGCAAAACACATGGAATATTTTTGAGTGACACTTTTAATGCTGCAACAGTCCAGTTCTAATAAAATGTCTCTACCTCTGATATTTGATGAAAAAACAACTTGGTGAGTTATAACCACAGAAAAGGAAACAGTCTAAAATTACTATTAGTTTTCTAGGAAACTTGGAAAAAAACAGGATCAGAGATGATCAGTTTTCTCCATTAAATAGGAGATCAGGTTATGTTTGTTTTTTTGCTGTGCGCATTATTAATTGTACAGAATCTTTTTTTTTATTGAATGCAAAAATAATCAGAAAATTGCTATAAATAGAAGTTGAACTTTTATCTGCTTGCTGTGACTGAAAGATTAGCACCAATGATATGGAATTATAAATATAGTATCATAGTCATATATGCATCTTTGTCCTTTTGTAAAAGCTGCAAATAGATTATGTCTGTCTTCTTGCCTTTGTCCTCGAAGTATAAGAATGATGAAAAAAATTCAATGAATAAATGTCTTTCTGTAGATTATCATGAGTTTACAAATAATATTGTCAGTACTATTCTTGCCTTCCTGTGCATGTATTTGCTATTATAGTGGTTTGGTTATTAGCAAAGGATTTTTGAATCAGCCTGTTTTTTGGTAGTCTCTGAAGATCTTTCAAACAAAATGATTTGTGGAGGAACCTGTACTGTTTGAGCCAGTTCAGATAAGACGAGGTTTGTTTTCTTTCTGTTGTTTTTCATATTTGCAAATGGTAAAGATCAGAATATATGACTTTTAGGGTATGTGAATGAAGATAAATTTCTATTTGTATTCCCTACAACTCTTCTTCTTTGTATCTTCAACTCTTAAATTCATATAAAAAAATTTTTCATAATCTTTTTCAAATTTGGGTATTTTCACTTTGTATGGATATTTAAGTTAACTTTTGTTCCAGCTATTTTGATAAGAACTGTAAAAAGATTTTTGTCTTCAATTTTAAAGTTTGCATTCGTTCATGAGGTAACTTTGACTTGGTGATTTAAATTTAACATTTGTTCATTCACCGGAATGCCTTAAATAGTTTGGTTGTGATTAATGCTGGTTTTGATGTTGTACAATTAAGGTATTACTGTACAAATTGATGTAACTAATTATTAACTGATTAGAAAAAATACAAATTATAAGACCTTGAACAGTGCAGTTTTAAACAGTACAGAAAATCTTCAAATGAATTTACTGCAATAATCAAGGTAACCTGAATATCTAAAAATATTGGACTGATTTCAAATGAATATTTTCACTTTTCATGGATCAAGTCACCTTTTTAATCCATTGTTTTTTATTTGAATACTATAGGCTTCAATCAAAAACTGTCCTGGACTTACCCAAACCTGTCTTGGCTATGAAGTATTTATTCTATAAATTCTATTCTAATGCCCAGCCTCAGAAGCCTTTTTTTCTAATGCCCGGGCCTTGTAGGATGCTACATACAAACATCCAAGCCAGTAATTTGTCAGCTTGAACTAATTTTCGAGCTTTTGAGTGGAATTCTGCGTACATGTGCACAGTTCTGTCTGTGATGTGGTAGAGGTTATTTTCTTCCAGGGAAAAGCCAGGAATCTTTTCTCGTAAATGAATAAAATCTTAAAATCCTGTTCAATAACAGATGAGTAGGGAATGTCTCTTACATATGAATTGTTTTGGAATATTGAAACTCTTTCTTTTATGACTATTAGCTGTGAAGTGACACCTGTCATGGTGGAATCCACGTAACCTGGTATAATTTTCCCAAGCTTTAGAACCAGAGTTATATGCTCTCTCTGACTGCAAGATGTACAGTTACACTAATCTACTGGAGTTAATTCACACTTTCATTCACTTCTTGATGATAGTGATTCTCATTAGAATAATTATAAAAGAGAACATGTTTGAAAGGCTCAGTTTTTGTGATGGTGTAGAGTATGTTTACGTGGGTGCTTATATTCATCCTCATCATCAGCCTTGTAGCATCAGTCGTGGGATGTAGACCCTCCCCAAGATTAGCCAGACTGCTTTATCATGGACGGTGTGGAACCAGTACTTTCTGAGTTTGTCTTGCTTGTCATACCATCTTACTTTCTGTCAGCCACAATTTTGCATATGATCTCTGGGGATCCGTGGTGTGATGCAATGTGTCCAGCCTATTGCCATTTGAGTTTTCTAATGGTTTCTATGATATCTTGGAATCCTGTCTTTTCTCTTATATACTGTGCTGTCTTATGATCTCTCCATGTCCATTACAAAATTTAGCTGAAAAGTGGTGTAAGGTCATCAAAAATCTGGGAAAATATTTTGGTGACTGAATAATGATTGAATAAAATATTTTGTCTGAAAGTGTTGGAAACTTTTGCATTAATTTAGTATTTTTTTTTTTTTTTTTTCAATTATTTTTAGTGGATGATTGTGACTATTCAGATCTATATTGATAGCCATTTTGGCTTTTAATCATGAAATTTTTTTTAACTCTTAAATTCATAGAAAGAAATTCAAATTTCAAATCAAGGGAATTACTTTAGATGGAAGATTGATACCTTTCTGATGTAGATTTTTATTATTTAAAAAAACTCAATTCACAAAAGTGTTCCATTTTGAAAAAAAATACCTTCATAGGAAAGTTCCACTGTATCTGATACAAGGCAGTTCATAAATTTAAGAGTTAAATTGAGATAGTGGGGGTTTTGGGGCCTAACTCTCTTTGTGTTTGTGAAACTCTGGAAGTTCCTTAGGTGAATGAATCAAGTGAATTCTTTTTTCCTTTTCTTCACCTACAAATGCATGTCTGCAAAAGTGACATACGTCCTTCCTCGAACAGTTTGATCTAACAAGAATATACATGCCTCTCATTCCACAAAATTCTAGAAAAATCTGCTAAGTATTTATTTTTTTCAATTTAATTTTTTTTTGTTGTAATTTTTTAGAAATTTGGGTATTTTTTTTGTACCTAAAAAGTTTTTCAATTACAAATTTATACTAAATTTCCAACGAAGAAATTAAATTCTATAAGATCTTAGTGTCTTCTGCTAGATGTCTATTTTTGGTAAGTATATCAGCGAAGCCTATGTAGATCCTTGATAGTTTGGCTTCAGTCAGATTTTGATCCTTCAGGCTTGCCATACCCTAAAAAAGAAGAGTCAGGAGGTACAGGGGAAACTAGATAGATAAAGTTGTCTGCTAAAAAAGTTAAAATAAGTAATTTAAAAAAAAAACATTGATGGTAGTATTAGAAAAGTGATGAAAAATAATGGTATATTGCTGATATACCTATTTTGTACACAGCCATACACTTATAAGAAAGGGAATTATCTGCTTGTTTCGTATGAAATGCTGTTTTTTGAATGGCAAGATGAACAAAAAATAGTAAATATCTAAACAAAATCTGACCCATTTGAAGTAATAACCTTTTCTTCAAAATCCTCTAATGATAATATGCCATTTCTAAAAAAAAAATCTTCAGGTTTAGTGGTCACAAATTCAGTGAAAGCCTCCGTAAAAGACATCTTGAAAGAAAACAAGGAGAGTAATGTTATGGCAAATTACTGCAAATCACTTGATCCCACTTAGAAGAGAATTATGCTAGAAAATCAATATTCTGAATTTGCAGTGAACACACAGATGTACTGTGTAAAGATTGAGTGAAATCTTCCTTTTCCTTTCTAATTCTGTTATCTTTAAAGGAATAATATAATCTATCCAGTCTTATAAATGGATAAAGGCCTATTGCAATTTTCACACTTTTCCTTAAATTGGGAAGGATTTCTTCTCTGAGAATAGATAAAATTTGGCATTCTCAAATTGGCCTTTTGCCTCAAATTTTGGTTTTGGAAAATGCAAGAGTCTTACTGTTTGTTTGAAGTTGTGATTATGTCGAGATACAATTGGTTATTTTGTGTGTGCGTGTGTTTTAATAATTTATTTACTTGATTTGTGTATAAAAACTGATATCTAAATCTATCTGTCCATCTTAAATTGGTCCCTTAGTTTGTGTCCATTGTGAATAGACCGGGTTTGTTTAGGTCTGTTGCCACAACCGAAGAAGTGACAAACTCCGAAGATTAATTTTTATTTCAATTTTGATGTATTTGTCTTCTACTTTGTTAAAATTTAAAAAATTTGATTTTTTTTTTTTCCCACCCTATCTGACATCTTGGTAAGATACTGAGTAGATTTAATCTGGTTTGATAAATGAACACATGAAAACTAGTGTTTCAAAATTGTTCTTTCCATAATCTATATTAATAGCATTTTATGTAGATTGTAGCATTGTACCATATAAAAAAATGACCGGATTATTTACATGATCTCCCAGAACATCTATCTTGGGTCAGATTATGTTTGCCTTGTCTAGGATCAAAGTGTTGCTCCCGCCTCGGATCAGTCTCATATCTATGCACTCACTGAAAAATGAAACACACGCATACATACATACATATATATATATATATATTTATAGATAGTAACTAAGATGACAACATTTTTGAAATTTTCTTCTTTATATATATATCTACTGTTTAAAGCTGTAAAGCTTTCTAGACTTACATATGTATAGTGGTGTTGTGTCAAAAAAATCAGGAATATAGGGCTGTCTGCTTTAGCAAGCATCTCCTGCTGGGTGATTTGGTCAGGGTGCATTGTAGTGGGCACATCAAGTACAATAATGGGCTGGGATATAAGAAAATCTTGAGTCAATTTCTACTGTTAGAGACACAATTTACAGTTTTAAGTTTCTTTGACCTGGATATCTATCCCAAATTTTGGTTTGTGTTGCTAGAAATATTGTTTGAAATGTGATGGTAAGACCTGAAAAAAAAACACCTGCAGAAATTCAGATTTGGAGGAAGCTGGAACTGTAGTGTGCATGAATACTATTGGGCAAGTCGTCTGGAATTAAAGTTATCATTCTTGAACACCAAGAAAGACTTCACTGCTGAAACCCAAACGTGTTCACCATTGCTTGACATTTGTCCAGGTTTGTAGAGGTTTATGTCTCTCTGGAATTTCGTGATGTGGCCAGATGAGACGAAAATAGAACTATCCAAACAAAATAGGGGATTGTATAGGAAAAAAAAAGAATTGTACCAACCAAAGAGAACAATTCTGTGAAGTTTGGAAATAGCCTAATGGAACGGGGCTGTTTTTCTTTAAAAGGGACTGGCTCATTTCATTAGATTGATGGGTAGATTTATGATGCTTTTTATCAATAGATTTTGGAGGAGCATACACAATCATCTATCAAAGCTTTGGATCTATCAACAAAGACAACGATCCTAAGCATGAAACTGAGGTGACACCAAAATAGTTTCAGAAGAATGTTTAAAATTATTGAATGGCCCAATGGGTTTCCTTGATTCAAATCCTATAGAGAATTTATGACAAGAAATAAAGATTGGAGTCCAAAGGAGGAATCCAAGAAAACTTTGCTGATTAGATAGTATTTTGTCAAGAAGAATAGGCTAGAATACCAGCTGAAATCTTCAGAGATTTAGTAGCATCTTACACAAAGAGATAGGAAGCTTTCTTGATTGTAAAGGCTATATGACCGAGTATTGAATTATTTTTGAGAATTTACCCTTTGGGGATTTTGTTAATCAACTACTCTTTGCATCCACTAATATATATATATATATATATATATATATATATATATATATATATATAAAATCTTTGACTTGATCATATAAACTTGAGCTTTGTTTAAATGTTTCAGTAGAAGTGACTTATGCTCTTGTTGATTTCACAGCAGCCGACTATCAATTCTTAGCATCTGGCATACACTTGACTGTTTCATTAGCTTAAATTAATAATCTTGTTTAAACCACTTGTTTGAATGTAAAACCTCAGATATATGTAAATTGTATACTTTGAGTGATATGCCTGAAACAAAAGTCTCAAGCTGTTCAAAATGAGTTTTCTTTCATTTTTTAGAAAGTGTCTCTTTTGTTCTTGTATGATTTAAGGAGTAAAACACTAGGTTAAGTATCACTTGACATTTTTTTTTTTTTTTTTTTTTTTTTTTTAACGTATCTAATGCAAAATAATTAAGTTTGAAAATGAATGTTGATTTTTTTTTCTTTTTTTTTTATATCAATCTCCAAGTTTTTGGCTCTTAAAGTTTGTGTTAAGAAGACTCACCAACTGTACACTTGGGTAGAATGTGAGGCAGATTGCCTTGCTGTAGAATATTGGTTTCTATGAGGGCAGGAAAAATGGTTGGTTCAAAATCAATTGCTCAGATAGTGAGGGATCTGTTAGTTTTCCTTTGAAAATGTTCAGAATGCTCTAAAAAAACAAAACAAACTAACCCAAAACAAGTCTAGTTAGTCATTCAATAGAAATTGTTTCATGACCATCTTTTGGCAAACCGTTCCGAAAAACAAACCTTTTTACTAGACATAATAAGTACACTTTCAAATTTCGATTCAGCTTGTAGGAGCAACACAAAAGCAATAGCAAGTCTGTCAGAATCTGAAGAAACCTTTGTTGATAGTTTCTTAAAAGTCTTTTCTAGCAGTTGTAAGTTTTTCTTGCAACGGTAAAAGTATTGTAACACTCTTCACCCTGCTTAAAATTGCTTCATTTCTTTTCATGAATTGATGTACAAACATTTGATATGAGATGTGAGTTTAGTGAATATCATGAAATGAGGCTAACGGTGAATTTTGATTTGACCCCTTAAAATGCCTCTGTTGAAAGAAGAGAGAAATATTAGCATATGTTAATCATTTAGTCACCTTCCATCAGAAGGAATGTACATATAAACAATCTCATTTATTAGGAATGACATCTGTAAGTCAATATTCCTTTCTTATGCTGTTACAGATGGTAGAATTTATTTCAAAATGGCTGATCATTAAATATGTTTATTATGGGGGACATTTTTCATCTTAATTTCACTATTACCTTCAGGCACAACTTGTGTGCCCCTATATTTTTCTGGGGATTTCCAGATGTGTGGGGATGTGATGCGCTAGGCTTTTCAAGCACCAGTATTCTGTACATGACAATTTTTGATCCTGTTGGAGAAATAACTCTTTGATAGCTATTTCTTTTTTGTCAAACCTACTCAGGAGTTGACTTTATTTCTCCCCGGCAATGAGATGTTAATGACACTCAAAACAACAAAAAATGACCTTCATTAAAATTAGAACCCTTCAAGGCTATTGAGGTGGCTGGAATTTGGGATACAATCTTACTTCAATCCCACTGGATGATTTATAAAGAAAAATTGGGTCACTCACCCCCCCCCCCTCACGCCACCTCAGTTCATATAAAGAATTGCCTCAAATTATATCTTTAATTATTTTCATGCAACTTATCTAGAAAAATATCTTGGTACTATTTCATTAAGTTCTTTTCGATGACCAAATTAAAAGATCTTTCTCAGTTAAAGGAAAATTGTTTTTACAATAGTCATTTAACCTTCAGTCAGAATAGTGTTTGACTCTTAGATTTCAAGAGCAGTATATTCACCTGCAAATGGAAGGAACATTTTGCTTCAGTTTAAATCTAGTTTTTACACCATATTTTTCAATTAGAGCAACTGTCCATTATGGAAAATCTAGGCAATTGGCTTGGGTGCTAAGGTTTCCAAACTGAAAATATAGTGGTCAGAATACGACCGGGGATGCAAAATTCAAGTCTCAGCAAGGACGCATGAAACCTTTGCATTGGCCCCTCAACAACTTAAAATCAAAATAATTACCTCTGCTTATGATTGAGAGGTATATGCATTTAGTCTTCTTTCCACACATTTTCGAAAGCTCTCAATGAATTTCAATTGAATTTTGTGGAAGGGTGGGCCATGCAATAAGGAATATCAAATTTTGGGGCAGACTCTGAGAGATAATTTCCTTTTCTTTCTTGTCTTTCTTTCTTTATTTTTTTTCCTTAGGTTATGCACTCTTGACTGTCAATATAATATGACCAAAAGTTCTCATTGAATTTCAATGAAATTATGTGGAAGGGTGGGTCATGGGCTAAGGAAAGAGTGCTGGAATTTTGTAGCAAATCCTGGAAATTCTTTTTGCTCAAGCCAATGTAGAGCATTAGCAGAGGTTTGTGCTCTATGAATGCTTTCTAGTTTCTTGATTAGTTCTGACTGTAAATAATAGAGCTTAATTGTCTGTACCCTGGAGAAAACTACTTTGTGTTAGATTCATTTATTCATCTATTTTTTTTCCAAACATTGTTTAACAAAATGTTACTCGGTATGAAAAGTAATCTGAGGTAAAAAGATGTCTTTCAAAGAGTCCATTCAGATATGTTCACAAGACAATATGCACTCTCTATCACTAAAATGATGATTCACGATTGTTGTGATCTATTTCTGTTGTAGTAGCAGTCATAAGATTGATTTCATGGGTACCTTTTATAGAAAAAAGGTATATTTATCTGTTATTATTATTTCTATTAATATTCGGACCATCCTCGTCTTGGTTGTTTTTCATACAACGTTTCGGCTGTTGCACTCAACGGCCTTCATCAGGTATCATCTTGTAGGTGTGGGGAAGTACTGACTGAACCCTTTATTTATCCGACAGGGGTATAGTGACCGCACTCCCCTCTTAGCATTAGTAGTATTATTATTATTGTCTCATACTTGGATCGAACCTAGAACCATCAGATTACTTTGCAGTAATTTGTCTGATGCTATAACCACTACGCTATGTGGACAACAGGTGCTAATTTTTAGGAGCCTTAAACCTCAGGTGACAGTTTTGATGTTTTGATATCATTGTTTTCAAAAAAGAAAAAAAAAAAAACAATGACATCAAAACATCAAAACTGTAGAGTTCAACGGCCGAAACGTATGAAAAACAACCAAGATAAGGATGGTCCGAATATTAATAGAAATAATAATAATACCTCATCTCAAAAGTTCAGAGATATATTATCTGATATTGTTTGGCATAATTTTGATACCAAATAATTTCTCATCTTTTTATCAGAATCAAAGACAGAAACTAGTTCAAGAGATGATAATAAAGTTGTAATTGATTTAGCTACAAACACTGTGTAGCTCTCTAATTGGGTTCATTTGGTATAAGGAAACGACAATTCCAGATAAGCAAAATCAACGCCCTCAAAACCTCTATGAATATTTCATGCAAGTGTATTGTATAGAATATGTATAACTCCTGTTATGTTTAACCAACTCCTAATCTTGGTACATGAAAATATTTAGAAAAAAAATTGGTAACTACCGCTGATCTTAGTATTATGGAATACAATACCGCTATATATTGAGTGATACCAAGTATTGCACTAATGCTACTATGAAAGAGTGGTTATCAAACTACAATTGAAGAAATCTGTATGCACTATGATTATTCGACAACTCGCACAAAGTTTACTTACACCGAACATATTAGCACACAAGGCAGTGTAGTATTGAGTTTTTTGACTTTCAGATCCCAAGAAGTCTAATAATGAAAAGAGATAATAAAAACATTTTAGTTCAAGAAATTATAGATCTATATTATCTATAAACTATTCCCCCTGACTTCTATTCATTGAAATTATCTGAATACTTCATAACTGTAGTTTTGCATGACGTATTTTATTGTACTCCCTTTACTTTCTTATTGCCACTATTGAGTGGCAACCGTCTTGTAATCTTTTTATAGTAGAAAAAATGGTTCTATAATATACTGTTGTATTGCTATAATGTCATCAACACCATTAAGATATAATTCTACCCAATGGGTTTTCTTTTACTTTCTTTCTTCTCTGAATTATATAAGATATCAAATCGGTCCCCATTTTTCAAAATCCTGTTTTTAAAAAAAATATTTTGCTTCCATAGAGATATCCAACATAAATTTAATTTCTGTGCTCATATCTGCATCGGTCTTTTCTCCACCCAACATAGACTTTAGTCTTTCTTTTATATCTAAATTCCAATTTGAACTCTGCCCTGAAGAAGCAAGAAGGATATGGCATATGTGTGTGCGCATCTATTCAGCTCTCCTTTCATTTCTATCCTCGTCACAGCATTCACATGATGTATGTGTATGTGTGTTTGTGTTTGTCACCTCCATCTATGTGTAGATGAGTATGCTTATGTCTACTTGGGTCATTGTGGAATTAGTCATCTGAGAAAGATTGTGGAGCAGCACTTTTACAGCTATCTGCTTATTTTTGTTGATCGTAGCAATATGAATCATATCTGCATAGCACAAAACTATCGCACTAATCTGACCAATCAGATTTCAAAGAAAATGCCAAGGGGAAATCAAGAGGAACAGCTGGTTTGATGGTCGGTTGGAGTAGCTGTTGTTGTGGTTGTAATAACATTCAAAATGGAGGCTCTCAAACTTTTTCTTCCAGCATACGCCCTTGTCCTGTCTGGCTGTTTGGGCGCACACTTTGCGAGAAGTTATGTGGAATGTATCGATACCATAGAATGGACAATAGACCTGATACTTGTTTGTAATTTCATTTAATTGAACGTTACATTTTTAATAGGATGAACGAGCTTGGCTCTTTCCCCACAAATAACTTGATTCTAGGCACTGTTTCAGAGAGACACACCATATCATTATCAATTGGCAATCTTGTACGAAATTTGTTTTTGGTTATACACATAGCTGAAAGCGTGAAAAACCTTGTTCACTACTGGCATGAGTTGCATTTACTTGGTTTAGATTACATCAAAAATCTTGTGTATTATCAAAACTGGTGTACACCCCGCTTCTGTGATTTCCTAGGGGTACGCAATACCCTGGTGCGAGAAACCCTGATTTAGAATAACTAATTGAATTTACTGACTTCATCATGATAGACCAAACGATTGAACAAGGTTGAAATATGATTGCCACTATCTCCAAAGTCCCAGACAATTTTTATGTGTGTCATTCTCTGGGACGGATTCTGGTCTGTGCATATAACATTGGTCTGTAAAGTCAAAATTCTGTCACTTGCACAGTTCTCAATGGATCCCCCCCCCATCTACTCATATCTGTTGCTGTACACCATCTTGGCTAATTCACTGCATTTATCTACTATGTGGTTTATTCTTTTGTCATTATCTCTGCGTATTCTACTTTTGCTATTATACTAAATACTAGCTGAAAACTTGTCCTATATGCTTGATTTTCACTTAGTTCCTGTGGAAAGCCTAAACAAGTTACTATTTAATTGAGAAAAAAAAATTCCACACTTTTGGCTACAACGCACTATTTCAGTTACATGAAGTTGTATACAGTCTAACAAAATCAGATTTTTAATATCAAATAGATGGATATGTGGAAATCTGATCAATGTTGGAGAGTGCGAATGCTGGCCTGACACTCATTCAAATTAAAAATTTTTAGTTTTTCAAAAATTCATAACTTCACATGCTCCGAGGTCCCATTAGTACACAGGAAATATCATGGGTATTTGTTGTGCAGTTCCCGAGTTCCACTGTCGTATACGGACAGACGTTTGGTGAATCATAGTATGATTATATTTCCATTGGCTCCTGCATGGAGATTTATTCTGCTTCTTCCCAAGATACAAGTAGAATCCATAGGCCAATCTCAATTTCAATACTGATGTCATTGCTGCTTGTAGAAAATGGAACTTGTCACTGTCTACCAAGGGAAATCTTGCGGGCCTGATGAATAGGGGACGAAGGGAGAGCCGCAGAGCGAATAGAGACTGATAAGAAAAAAGATGTATAGAAATGGTTGATGTTGGCGTCTTTGTACAAAGAAGTGTCTTTTGTTCATTGGAGTGATTTTTTTTAGCTTTTTGTCCTTTTCTTGTCTTGTTTGTTGTTTGTTTTGTCTGTTTAAGCAGAACTTCTATTGAAATTTGGCTGTTCTTCGTTATTTAAAACCATCGACCAAAATTGTCAACCCAAGTTTCTTCAGTTTTTAAGTGATTCTGTTTGGTTATGTAACTATCATGGCCTCGCCATGACTTAACAATGGAGTAGGAGAGCTGAAAATTTGAACATTAACTCCTCTTTTTTTTTTTTTTTTTAAATCCACCCCCATTTTTTAGGGGGAGGGTTCATGTATGTTTTTTGAAAATTGGGTCTTTTTAGTGATCCAACAAAAGGCAGGAGAAGTAACGCCTTTTTTCTAATTTTTAAAATTTTTTATTGATAACCCCTAAATGGCATGCTGCCAAAGGATTTTGGTCATGTGATGGTTTCTATTGGATGACTGATTGCTCCTGTTGGTATAACTTATGTTATTTTATACCTGTAAGATAGTCTGACATTGGTCAAATTATAATCAATTGAATAATAGTAGAAAAAACCTTAAACTAACAGGTTTCAAATTAGATTAAATGAGACCAAGTCAAGTATGGTACATGGTCACATTTGGGAGTACCTAATAAAAATCAAAAACATTGCTAATGGTCTATGGAAGCAGCACATTGACCATTGTGCCAGGAGCAAATATTGAACAGCTGAAGCCATGATGATGAAGGGTTTTATCCTTTTTTTTTTTTGTATCTGCGAGTGTTTGTGTATTTCAGCTCTCCTGGCCACACCGTTTCATCTACTGACTTGAAAATTGGCATCCGTACTTCACTAGACCAGTTCTAAAAAAAGTCTTTTATTTTTGGAAAAAAAGCTTTTTTGACTTTTTTGCACTGGTATACTTTATAACATTTAGATTCTCCAGAATCTTGGTGGTGTTTTGTTTTCTCTTTTTTGTTTATTTTAACTCTATTCAAAAAAGTTTCCATTGGAAAACATCATTGATGTCATAAATAAAATTTATTCTGACCATATTTAATCTCTGGGATTTTTTTTTACATGACTTAAAATTTTGATGCTCCAATTGTTCATCTATTGACTGTGATGGCCAGTTTGAAATGTCTTTTGAGAGATTATCTGAGATTTTGTCCTGTGGGTATTACAGATTTTACTAGTACCTAACTCTTTGTGTCTGTTTCATAATTTTTGTTTTGAAACAAAAAGGTATCGTCTCTCTGACACTGGAAATGGGAATTAATCCTGTTGTTCATCATATTATTGATTTATACCAGAGGTCTTCAACATGGGCAGTAATGTCTGCTAGTCGAGTGATTTGTGATTTAAAGTGGGCGGTAGTTTGTTTTGAAGAAAACTAATAAGCTAAAAAGGGGGTGTTAAAGCATTTTAATTAGATCCTAATTAAAACCATTTAATATCATGTGGATATAGTGTTTCTGAATTTAAAGGATACGAAGGCAATTACAAATTTATTTTGTTACTATTTTCATTGGTTATTTATTGTGCAAAATGCTATATATTTTAAAAAAAAATCACTCTGATTTGCTAAACCGAATCTCAATCCAAATTTGTTACAATCTTGTAATTCCATTACCTAACAAACGAATGAATAGAGATAATCCATTTCTGTCGTCTGCTTTATTTGTTACAAAATTTGCTGCTCATACAGGCGTGGTGTCAATAAGAATAATATAATACATTGAAAGATTTGTTACAAAATTCCGTGCTATTTTACCCCTATATAGTAAGAATATATACTCCTATTGTAAGAAAACCCTTATGATATTTAGAGAGCTTTATTGTCCTGATGTAGTATTTGGCAATTAATTTATTACAATGTAAATGAAAAAAAAAATTTGTTAGTTTGCAAATAGATATAGTTGAAAATAGTACCTTAGATGCAACAGGGACTGGCTTCACTGACACAAAACCAACTACCGCTGAATATAAGCCACTATTTTCTGTCTGTTTGCATACTAACATGTTTCTACATATATTAAATTGATGAAGGTGACTCTGACAAGCATGTTATGTAAGTAATCAATATTGGATTAACAACAAGTGTAGTTGATTTTGTTAAAATATTGTAGAGCTCTGATGCGGGTACAGATTTTTAATTGGATGTCTGTCTATAAGTTTTTATAGCATATTATGTTAATGTTTATAGAGATAATCAATTTTAATTACAGTCTGCATACATTATGCATAATCAATGTGAGATAAATTATTTATTTATACAAATGCATTTACATTAAATTGATTCATGTAGAAGAAATAACCTCCGTGTTAGCTTTGTATCAGATTTGATTGTTTGCAGTGATGCAGACAACTGAAGGCGTCAGAAGAAAAGTATGAAAGCTGTGAAGAGCTATAATTCTAAACCTTTACAAGTTGGTAATAATTATAACGTTACTCAGCAGATAAAGCTCTTAAAATCGTCATGTTGATTAAGAGTGAATTAACAGGTGTATTTTCTTCGTTATGTCTATGAATGAATTGGCAGCAAAGGAGAGGTTTGTTAAAAAGGAATTTACTCAGGGCTGATTCCTTAGATATTATTAATATTAAACAGTTTTAAAAAAAAGATGCAGGTTTTTTGGGGTTTTTTTTTTTTTTGGCAACTTATATTTGAAATATTTCAAATCAAGAGACTTTCCTTTTAAAGACATAAATTACAAAAAGATGCTAAAAAACTCATTTTAACTTCGCAATATATGTTAACAGTGATTTCCTTCAACCTGCAATAAGGTTTGTACTCTCCTCATCACATAACGATTCATTACTCCAGAAAACAACTTAGCTGACACATCACAACGGTATGGATGCTTGAATGAGGCTAGTGAATGATGCAATCATTCCAACTTCTGAATGCAGCATTGCCACATGACTAATATTGTATCATAGAATTTTTATGTGTGTATAAATTCTACCCTCTTATTCTTAGAATTGTGCCTTTTATGTAGTTTGAGTTTATGTGTAGGTAGCTTAACCTAGACGAGTCTTTCCTTTCATAGATGTGCTTGTAAAATCTTTTTTAACCAGGCTTTTAGATCTTCTCTTATTGATCATAGTATGCCATCTGGTTACTCTGCATTTTCAAATTTAGTTGAGGGCTTCAGTTTCAGCAGTTTTTAAAGTATAAATTTTATTTACAATGAAATTTTGTTCTAAGTAATTACTTAACTACCTCCCCTGGAGAGCAAGCATAACACCCAAGATTGCTTTAAATGTTAGGACCCACACACAGGTAAGTGTGGGCAGCACATGCTTACAGTACCTGATGTTACCAAGTGGTTCCCCATCTAATTATTGATCAGGCTTGACACTGCTTAACTTCGGTGATTAATTGGAATCCTTTTCAACATGGTTTGACTGTTCCAAGTATAAAGTTATTATGTATAGATATTCGGCTGTGTCAATCTGATTTTCTGTCTTTCCTTACAATGTCTTAGAGAGCACTCGATAGATTTCCATGAAATTTCATGGAAGGTTGGGCAATGGGATAAAAATGAAATGGTTAAATTTTGAGGCAGATCTATGAATTTTTTATTTCATGTTATTTGATTGAAAGATACCCCCCCCCCGCATACATTTATGTATACACTCATGAATGTTCACACGATATCTCTAAGAGTTCTCTATGAATTTCAATGAATTTTTGTGGCAGGGTGGACAATAAACTTCTGAAGAAGTGATTACATTTTGGGGGTGATCCATGTACAACCACTGTCCCCTACAATGGCGTTGGCAGGGGTATGCGCTCTCTGGATGCTATTCTTTGCTATCTTCATGTTTTTCTCTTGCCTCTTTCAATGCATTGGCACCTCCATCTTCATTGTTCAATTATAAAACACCAAATCCACTTCCAGTCGTACAGCATCGCTTTTATAGTAATTTTTGAATATTTTTTTGATATCTTAAAAGCTGCAAGTAAAATAAGAACAATGGGTTGAAAAAAAACATTGCATATGGGAATGTTTTCTTGTATTTAAAAGCATGATGTTGGATAATTGCCACCCAGAGTACAAATGGAAGATCGGAGAGAAAAAAAAAAGTTACTTGTGAAGGGTTAAAAAAAAATCTGTTACTGTGGGTGGAATACAGAGAAAACTCTTAAATGAACTGTGACTGAATATAAAGTTGCAAAGCATATAACATTGAGAGAAGAGAAATGTCACTATACTAAGTATCTGGGTAGTACAGTTAGCTATTAATCTAATCTATGGAATAGTTTTATTTTTGATTGTTTAACCCATTGCCAGATAGATTTGATTTTTTCTCAACCCTACTTTTCATTTTTGAACATTGCTTTTTTGAGCATATCTGTTCGCTTTTATAAGTTAAGAGTATGTAATACAGAGATCATGAACCTTTTCATTCAATTTTTTTGCTTAAAAAGCACAACTCTTGGATTAAGAAGAGATAACTTGTGCACTAACCGTATATATTGTATGCAGCCTATAAAAAAAATCTCTAAATGAAGGACAAGCATCCATAATTGGCTAGATTTCATCCCTAGAGCTAGAATAATGTTTCATGAAAAGATATGCATTTACTCATTTTCTATAACCTTCCCCATTTTATAAGGTCTATAAAAACTTCACATTTAGTTAAAAAAAATTATTTAAAAAAAAGAAGCATGATCCTGGTTGGTATTGATCTTATGGAATTGGAGCTGCCAGGCATAAGAAGTTGAGGATAGACTTGTTCTTGCTCTGAAATGTAACAAGATGCCCGTGTATTTCTGGTTCAGTCCAAAATCAAAAGTTAAAAAAAGTGCCTACACTCAATAATTCATTAGAGGGTTAAATCTTTATTTCTGTTTTGCATTGATGATTTTCTTGATTGATTCTATATTTTAGGATCTAAACCTGAAACTCAGACGTTATCCTTATGAAGACGTATACCTGTGCAGAAACAGAAATGCCAAAGTTTACATCACAAGTGGTGGATAAAATTATTGTGGGAAGAGGAACCTGAAGAGATATCACGGTCATGTTCAGTACTTCGTGGCTGTCAGAGACATTAGTGAACGCTGAGGGGCAAGGGCATACGGAGCGTTTGAAAGGCCTAGATTGACTTTTAAATGTATTTTGCTCTGGTTTGAAGCCTGTTCACCTTGTAGGTTAATTTATTGTAATGACTACTTTCCATAACATTTGGAATAGAAACCTCAGGCCTCTGATCACTAGTCTATTGCCCTGGTGCTAGTTATTGTAAACAGTAGTAATAATTGATCCTAATCTAACTATGATTGAAGAAATCTGTATGTATGCCCTGTGATTACTGCCCATTGCATGAATTCAACATTTACCAGATATATCAGTCAACACATGAAGCCGTGCTGTGTTGGGTTTCAAGTTTATTGGATTGGTGGTTCTTCAGAAGTCTAATGAAAAATAAATAAAACATTAGAAATTATTGACCTTCCACCATAATCTATAGAAATGATCTCCCTTAGACATGAAATATCCATATTGGCAATACTGTGTTGATGTATCCGAAATACTTTGAAGCAATAGTTTTGGATGACAAATTATTTTACATGATAATTATTGCTGCATCTTTGGAAATAGCACTACTCTGGTGACATTAACTGTTAATTCTTTTGTGAATGCTCGACAGATTACTTGGAGGAATACTCATTTTTCTGATTTGATGTTATAGCTTTCGTTCAGCTAGGTAAACTTTTGGAATTATCACCAGATCATCCAAATAGTCACTTATGGAGCTGAAACATGGAACATAACCAAGAGACAGATCCGCAAATTGAGAACCATGCAACATGCACATGAAAGAATTATGCTGAGCCTCACATGGAGAGACCACAAGACAGCACAGTACATCCGAGAAAAGACAAAAGTCAGGGACATCATAGAATCCATTAAAAATCTCAAATGGGCTGGCCATGTTGCAAGAATGGCGGACAACTGATGGACATCACAACGCACAACATGGATCCCCCAAGATCACATGTGGAATCGAGGCCAGCAGAATATTTGATGGAGAGATGAGCTAGACAAATTCAGAAAGTACTGGCTCCGTGATGCCCATGATATAGAAGTGTGACGAATCCTGGGGAAGGTTTATGTCCAACGACGGACGTTAAAAGACTGATGATGATTTTAGATGGGGAAAACTTTCAGATATTCAATTGCCATTTTGTTGTTTCAACAACTTGGCTGAACCTTCTTGTGACAGTAGTAGTGATAGTAGTTGTCATATAAGAGTAGTGATAATTAATGTTAGATTAATTAAAAACCAATCCTTTAAGTAATAAAAGGAAATGAATCAATAATTATTCATCTAAGAAGAATAAATAGGAGAATTGAAATGTCTGAAAAAAACAGATTTTGAATATCTTTATTGAATCAAATTATGTAGAATCTGATTATGAATACATGCAAATGTTTTAGATTATTCAGATAGATTTTTTCAATACTTTTTGAAGGCAATGAAATCTACTCCTCAAATTTTATACGTTACCTTTATAGATTGCATCTTCTACACTAGGGAAGTACATTGCTTGGGATAAAAAAAAAAACAAACCTGTTTCTTATTTTATATAAATCTTTTCAGATTAGGGTCTGGATCCCTGGGTTAGGTAATGGAAGTCCTGTATTCTTTTTCAGTAAAAAAAAAAAAAAAAAGCAATCAAAAACATGATTAGATTTCCTTGGAAAAAAAATAACTGATTTGAGATCTCTCCCAGCATGGTCAGTAGAAAGGGTTTGGTTTGAAAATCCCAGAATATACCAAAGACACCTAAAAAAAGCTAGAGAGTACAACAGCCATGGCATTGTGACCAAACAGCCAAGGTGAATACACTAAGTATATCAATCTATAATACTAGCTCTTCATCTCAGACAGTCATATGTATCTATTCTATATTTCAAACTTAGTGTAGTGAAGACACTTCATCAATCATTTGATCATAATAATTCTCTTCAGTCAATGTAGAGGAAATTTTCAATTCTATTTCATAACTGAAAAATGTCTATATAGGAAAAAAATGACTGGCTGCTTAAGGGTAAAATTCCACTGATTGGAGCTTAAATGATTTGACTTATTTATGAAGAGATTTCCACTTTTATAAAAACAGGTTTCCTTCAACTGAAAAAAAATCTTTAAATTTGGTTATGGTAAGGGACTTAATGAAATAGCATCCACATATTTTTCTATGTAAATGGCATGTGGATCTAAATAGTTCTAGATATAAGGTGGCCTGCTGGGGAACGGGGTTTGGTTGACCCCAAATTTTTTTCTAGTTGAGTTGAAATGAGGTTTCATGCCAAATTTGAGCCTCTGCAGTAGCTTTGAAAGGTTCTGATTTTGGTGAGGGTCATTATCACTGTCGTTACCTGTGGAAAATAAGATGAGTTCCAGAGTGTGAGTTTGACAAAAAATATCATTAAATCTCTAAATTTATTTCATTACAAAAGGACTTAGTATGTTCTGAATAGTTAGTGCTATAGATAGGCAAATCTGTAATAACAGAAAAAGCTCTTTCAAGTATAAAATGTATTCTAGCTATATTTTAATGATATACAAGTCTTCTATTAATTTAAACCTTGATACTTTAATGTAACGAAATTGATTTCCAAGTATTGTTTGCTCTTGAGAAACTGTCAACAAAATTTTCTTCTATTTTTAAGTGAGTCTGGCAAGTTATCTGTGTGTACAGGCCACACTAATGGAGCTAATTGGAAGTACTCTCCTCTGAGTTTTCTTGGGGGGGGGGGTATTGGTCTTTTTTTAAAAAAATTCGTAATTTCATTTACTGCCCAATGAAAAATAAGAAGGTATTTATTTATTCAGTTATCATCAGTTTCTCCTAATTTTCAATTGATCACCCTGAAACGGTCTGCTGCCAAAAGATGTTAGTCATGTGAGGGTCTCTATTGAGTGACTAACCTGACCTTTCTTTCCTTCTAAATCTTGCATTGCTAGAAGAACCTCAAAATAAATTTGTTTGTTTTTAAAATGGAAATTTCCTTTCTCTTTTTACAATTCATTATCATTCTGAAATTCTATAATTCCTACTAAGTGATGTGTGATATTTCACCATTGGTTTGTAGCATACGAAACCATGAACACCAGATAATTGCCAAATTTCTGCCCAAAGAAAATATTTAAACAGGAAATGATGCTTTTTGAGAAATTTTTTTTTCAACATTAAGAATCTGTTTTGATTCATTTTTTTTTCTTTTCAGTTCATTTAAATTATGTAAACTAAAATACCAAGATAGAACCCCCCCCCCGCCAATTTGTATCGGTCATTTTGAAAATTATGCCTTTAAATTACCAAAAAGGCTTCTAAGATTTTTTATTAGTTTTTGAGTGGACCAAGAATAGAATGTGTCTGTACACTTGTGTGTGAGGATGTGTAGAAAAGGAAATGAAGCAAAAATCATTGCGTTTTATTGTGAATTTTATAGTCTTCAAGCAATTCATAGATATTTATTGTACTCGAGTTTCATGAGTAATTTCATTGATTAAATGTTAAATTTCAGATTCTTCCTTCAATTTTTTCTTTCTTTCTGTATTTGATTTGATGCCCCCCCCCTCTCTTTTCTGATTTCTATTTATGATACATTTGGTTTTTTCAATTTTTTCCATATTTCTTTATTTTATTTCTATTGTCCATGCAATTTCCAAATTATTGCTTGAATTTCCACTTAGAAATTTGCTCTGTAATCGATAATTAATCAATAAACTAATCACATATTTAAACAGAAAGTTTACAGAGTTTCAGGGTGTTAAATAACTCTGAACAACTTCAGTACAAAAATGCAGAAATATACAAATTTATGACCTTGCCAACATTTAAATCTTTGCTCCTGCTTATTTTTCACCTGGTTTATTAAAACATGAATCTACTTTTCAGTTCTCAAGTATTCAAGAATATTTTGTATTCATCTGCAAGAAAGAGAAGAAAAGCATTCGCTTAATTTACATTATATAAATGAGTTTTTTGTTGACATGACAGAATAAGAAACATATTTTGGGGGGATTCAAGTTATTAGTTCTGCCTAATAAAGATGTTTTCCCTGATGGTATCAGTTCATAAATCTGTATAGACAAAAATGACAGCAGGGGGCTTACCGAAGTGTTTTTAGCCTATACAGATACTTTGGATCATATATAGAATAAGAACCTCAAATTAGATTAAAGTCATCATTTATATATATATATATATATATATATATATATATATATATATATATATATATATACTCTTTGTGTCTATTTCTGTGTACAGTTGTATGTTCATGACAGTTCATTAATGTTTGTAATTAAAAGATGATTTTGAAAGAAATACTTGCATATGACTAATATTTGATGACATGCAAGGTCTAATTGAATCTGATACTTTGTTTCATTTACATCAATTTCCAGCAGGATGGGTGGAATGGAATTGTTTGCTCTTTTATAAGGTTGTTGAAAAAAGTTATGAAAAAGAAAGCTGTGATAAAAAGCATATTTTTCCATGTTTACTTCAGATATTTTAAAATTGTGTTGTATATAAAGGTTTGTGCATATCTGAGCTTGAGTGTATTTTCTTAACATGTTTTTGTATTGTATACATTTGAATATCTCACAATGCATCTTATAATTTTCCATGAATACATTATTTCAACAATCCAAGTAGATATAAATATGATCAATTTGGGTTTCTATTCAGACTTGATTCAAATGAACTATATTTATACAAATTAATTTCATTACCAAATTGAAAACTACTGATTCTCAAACACCTTGTGTTTTTGTGTATGAATGTGTGTGTCTGTAACAGAACATTTTGGTATATGCAAAATAAAAGTACTTCTGCCTAATAAAGATGGCTTTCCTGGTGGTATCACTTCATAAATCTTTGTAGACAAAAAATGACAGAGGATTTATCCAAGTGTTTTCAGCCTATGCAGATACTTTTATAGACTGCCCAGAGAGAAAAATGAAAATATCATAAAATACATCTATTAGACAGTATGAATAAGCAACATATTAAAAAAGAAATAAAAATGATATGACTTGAATACTTCATTTGCTGGTATATAAGATGGACATTTAACTCAGCAAAAAAAAAATGTACTGAAATGACTAGGGGGCTGTCTACTGAAGCTCAATATGGACAGTTACAGAGCTTGGATGTTGCAGTGAGTGAAAGTCCTCCAAATACCCTTGGGTCATTCCATCCCAAGTGGACCAATGGTCCCCACTTGACCATCTCTGAATTTGCTATAACTAATCTGGAGGTTTTTGGTCTGAAATGAAGTCTTGTAAAATTTTAGCTTCATATCTTTACTTATTCAGTCACTCAGGATCTAAGAATGATTATTTTTTTTTTTGGTGCGACAAAATTTCCAAAATTGGTCCACTTGACATGGAATGACCCCACCCCTATGAAATGGTTGTCTTAGTGTATCATATACATATATATATATATATATATATAAATAGATAAATAAAACTAAAGGTTAAGGGGCTTGGTTGGCTTGGCTCTCAGAGGTGCCCCTTCTAGCACTTAGTGAGAATTTTTTTCCCTCCCCATTGTATAATGATGTCAGTAGAAATGCAGTAAGTGAACTTTCAAATTGCCCCTCCCGACCTTCTTTGAAGAGGATGGTCACTCCATTGCTGTTCACTATCTCTCCAGGAAGTAGGCAAGCCAATCAACAGACAGTATTTCATTCAGATTATTTCTGCATCGTACTAGTTCCTGGTAGTTGGAAGCGGATGTATCAATTGATGACAGAAGATGACAACAACGATGCTGTATGCAACGTTGCCAAGTATGTTTTTTTGTTTTGTTTGTTAATCTATAGCTAAAAATGGCTAAAATTGGCTATATTTCATACATTTCATATGTCGCTCATTTAAAGCCTGTTTTTCAAATAAAACGATTATATACTAAGATTTGAGAACAAAATATTAATGAAAACTGAACTACACTTTTATTAAATTTACTAGATTCAATTGCTTATTGCAGATTTTTACTGGCTAAATTAAAAAAAAATCAGCCATATCCAACTTAAAGGTGGCTTATTTGGCAACCCTGGGTCTATGGAGTGGTTTATTCAGTTTATCTATGTTGGCATTACAACAGAATTTTGTTAATGATTGGCTGAATTGATTTTTTTTGTTTACTGCTGCCACCAGTAATGCTGATGAAGGATTTTTATTGTTTGCGCATTCGATGCTACTGTGTTGTCCTGTTTATATGACCTATTATTTGAATGTTACCTATGAAACGTTATTTTTTTTTTTTTGCATTGTAAGAAGTGAGATATGAACAATGGTAAATATTTAATAAAACTATGACTCATTTGAAGCAATAACCTTTTTACTAATGATCCTGTGCAACCTCAATTGAATTATTCGGGCATAGAGGTCACAAATTCAGTGAAAGTACAAATCATCGCTTCCCTATTATTGAAACTTTGATTATAGATATGATGTTTGCAGAGATGAATCTGTAGAAGAAATGTCAGATGGATATGGAGGATACTACTACAGCTGAGAGGTGTAGGAGTGACACTGTCATGGAGTATTTCATTCAGTTCATGAGACTCATTTTTTTTTTTTTTTCACGTCATTCTAAGATTTCATACTGCCTTGAGGATATTATATGGTTGCTGTTGGAGTTGTAAAGTCTCCAGAAAATGCTTGAACCATTGTTTATGGGCCACTGGCCACTAATTCTCCATCATTGAGATTAGCTTAGGGCCTCCTTCGGGGTTCATTATTGATATCTATATTTCCAGACATAAATCTATTGAACCGATACAGAATAGTTCACAACGTTGTAGTGTTCACTCCAAATGCTTTGACTTCATCAACAGCTTGAGCAGCATTATATCTTATTTTGAAATTCTACTTGAAAAGTAGTCTAACCTCTTGGGTAGATACTATTGCAGTTAAGGGCCCCCAAAACTCCAATGATTGAATTTCTCTTTACATTGAATCTGTAATAATCCAATATATATATGTTGTTTCAAACTACTCTGTCCATTTTCTGATAGTTTTTCCAGTTCTGCTTTCTCTGAAACATTTTATATGAAAACAGAATCTTCTTGTTTTGTGTTCTTGCCCATCTTTCACGTTGAAAACTTGGATATTTTTTTTCTCAAAGCTTCTTGTAACATTTTAGAAAATAAAGGTTAAATTTTTCATTTTTTTTTTTTCATTTTCGAAAGTTAAGAATGATTTTTTGAATATTTATCCATAGAAAATTATACAGAATGATAAATAAACCTTGAAGAATAGTATCCTGCCCAGATTTATAACATTTAAAAATCAAATCGTTCGTACTTTGATTAACTCAAAGCCTTTTTGTCAAACTCCAGACCAAGATGGCTGCAGTTGAATTCAAGAAAGGCTAATCTTCACTATTTGTCTGTTTCACCCTGTTAAACCAAACCAATATATAAAAATATCATTTCCCTTCTGTGATTTGATATCCTGACCAAGTGATCATTAGGTAGCTCTCTCACCAACTGAGCCAGATAGATGTATCTTATACACCTACAAAAACTTTTATTACAAGTATTTCAGATGATTACTAACTTATAAAAATAAAAAATGGTATTTGCAAGTTAATTTCATCCTAATGATTACATCTATACTAACAAATAGATTTTTGTAATTTTTTTTATTTATCTTGCGTAAAATACTAAGTTCCAGTAATCTTCTTGTCAGAATAAGAAGAGTGGAGTTTAACCATGCAACAGCCAAGCTTGTTTTGAATTACTTTTAATACCGTGTTCATTCATCATCATCAGTCTTTTAACGTCGGTCATTGGACATAGACCTTCCCCTGGATTTGCCACAATTCTCTATCACAGAGCCAGTATTTTCCAAATTTGTCTAGTTCATCTCTCCATCTTGTATTCTGTTGGCCTCGGTTTTGCATGTGATCTCTGGGGATCCATGTTGTGAGTCGTGATGGCCATCAGTTGTCTGTCATTATCTGCCACTCTAAGAAGGTGGACTGTGACACCAGGTTGTGTTTAGGTTTGGCATTCTCTTAAGTGTGGGTAGTGCCATAAATCGTCTAGGTTTCTCAGTTCTTCCATTTAGGATATCTCAGTCATCAGGAACTGACCCTACCCTTCTGAGTGCAATGGAAGGATGCCTTCCTCCGTGGACTAGACATTCACTTTTCTCTAATTCTTAATTACCTTTCTGTGATAAACTTTCATATATCAATTAATTATGGTTGTATTGTATCATGCTTTTTATTGTGTGTAAATGTATGAAATTTCAATTCAATCTGATTATTTTTTTAATGTTTCCAAAATAGAAATAATTTGCATTGTTAGCCATCTATATCAAGAAACCTTTGACTTCATGTGTTTCTCTTGAATAGAAGATTCCCTATACTTATTTCTATGCCAAATTTACTGGTTTAATTATTCTACCATAGCATATTGGCTGAGTCCTTCAATTTTCATATTTTTCCAATCCTTTTCTGTCTATTATTTTAATTCTTTTTGTATAGGGGTTGTTATGCTCAACTAATCACCTTTGCATGATTGGCAGTCACCATGAACTCTGGTTTTTCATGTACTTAAAAGCCAAACATTTAAAAAACTTTAATGTATGATATGGTCAGACCATTTTCCTCATCCATGTATTAAATTCTTCACAACGTTTCAGCTGTGTAACAGCCTCTATTGAGATTATGCCATCAGTACAACATCCGAATGGTGTTTTGAAGTAGGACCACACTATGATCACACCTCTCCAAAACTAAACCATCAAACACATCAAAATGTGACCAGAAATTGCGTATATTCCATTCCATGCAGCTGTGATAGATTCTATAAAGGAGAAACATGTCTACCTGTGAAAATCCAAATTGAAGAATTTAGGAAAGCTGTAATAAGTGGTGACATGTACTAATTTGGCACGGCAGACCATACTTGGATGGAGCGGCATGGATTCAGGTTATTATAGTGCAAAACTGATGAAGGCCGGAGGATACATGGTCGACATGTAGTGAACAAATGAACACATAGTGGAGGAAAATAGTCCGACCTGTTCATACATAACGATATACCCCGTCTAATGGAATTCAGATATAAAATTAAAGAACTAGGTTCTCCTTTGTATATTTTTTTTGATGCAGTTGTTAGTTGTTTTCTATTAAACTCAACCTGTAGGAACATATTTCATTTTTTATAATTAGGAACTGTGAGACAAAACTGTCAACTTCAGTTTCTAAGTGTATCTGGCTGACCAAGTATGCATCACACATACATGGTCTCATGGGTGTTGTCTGACTCCCCCTCCCCCAAAGGTTTTTTGTGGGGGTTCAGCTTGCAATGTATGTTTATGCTGCATGGGCCCTTTAGTTTTTCTGATAGCATTCATATTTTTTTTGAAAATTTAGACTTCTTTAGTTATCACCACCCAACAAAAGTTGAAGTAACTTATTCATTGATCACCCCCTACTTTTTTTTTTTCAGTGTTTTAATTGATCACCCCCAACATGTCATGCTGCCAAAAGATGTTGGGCAGTTGACACCTTCTACAGAATGACTAAGTAGACTGATGAAAGTTGGTATACTGCGTTAAATCTAAGCTTTCCCTTGGTGTGTACAGCCAAATTGAAATAATCAAACCATTTTTCTTTTTACACATGAGCAGCCATGTTATTGAACATTTAATGCCATTGATTCTAAGGAATGAGAATTCTTTGTTACCAACTTGAATAGTTGGGAAGAAAGCCTAGTTACATGGTTCTATAACTGAGTGAACAAATTTCCATGGAAAAAAAACAAACTCCCAATGGGAATATTAACAGGGCATCTGGAGATGAATCCCTTCTCCCCTAACTACTATATTAGCACTTTGAAACCCCCTTTCCCCAAGCTCATCACACCAACCACCCTCATTTTGTGTCTGTCTGACTTCTTCAATGGACATTATGGTTTTATGCATGGTCACTTTTATCAGTATTCATTGTCCACTGCGGAGGATAACATTAGTTGAGAGTCCAGTCGATGTACTTCATTAACCCCAGGAATTTATCTTCATCTTTTGAAAGTCTTGTATGATATTGTATCATGGATTGCTAACAGCTTCTTATGTCTTGTGCTTGGCTTGACACAATCTGTTTATCTCATCCCATATGGATGAAGGGTTTTTTATTTCCTTCTCCTTCTCTTGGATGCAGGCTTTTTATTTCTCTCTTTTTTTTCTTCATAGATTCAATCTTTTTACTTTATGCTTTATGCTTTCTTGCCTCTCATTTTTTTTTTTTTTCAATGTCTTTTTCTACTCTCCTCTCTTCCCTTTACTTCATTTTCTATCTAATTGTATGGGTACATTTGAAAAAAAAAAAAACACATACTTTCCTCTTTCTCCCAGGATTAGATGGAGACATTTCTGGCCAAAAGCATGTAAAAAGTAGGCGATTGCCAAAATTCTTAATGAAAGCAATTATTTTATCTAAGTACTGAAATTCATTGGTATTAAATGAAAAAAATGAATACTACTTTTTATGTGATTTTTCTGCAGCTTTTTTATCACAACCCTATGGTGATAGCCTGAATATTAAAGTTACGATTATAAAAAGTAACTGAAAAAAAGACAGTTGAATACTCATTAAAAACAATTTATAATAATGATTGCTTATAGAACATTGCAATACCAAAGTTATTCCGAATGTTGAAATTTGTTAAAACAAAATGAAAACGGCCAAAAATTTACACTTGGAGATATTTTTGAAAATAGACTTGAAATTTTCATATGTTTTTCCTACGAATATTCTCATAAAAATTTGTTCAAAAATGATTATTGAAAATTTCATTGAAATATACTCATTTTTTGAATTTATGGTAAAAATCTAAAGTTTGTGTCCTGGGCTAAATGTGCTAAATTAACTATCATGTTACACCGGTTTGAAAAAAAAAAAAAAAAAAATATAAACCCAAGTTTTTGAAAACCCATGTCCAAGGTTTAGATTTTTTAAGCAAATAATTTTTTGATGAAATCTTCCACAATCTTTCTTATCAATGATACAAAGTATACTACAATAAAATTGAAATAGTGACTAGTTTGGCCATTTTTATTGACAGAATATTGCTTTGTTGTGAAGTCTGTTGATGTCTGGAAGGGATGAAGGGGGGAAAAACGATTGAAAAATCAATAAAATCACAAAATGTGCCAGGATTTCTAATTCAGTAAAAGTTGGCAGTCCGATACTTACGAACTGTGTGAAATTGCAGTTGAAATAAAGAAAAAGAAAATAAGTGATTAAAAAAAAAAAAATTCTTTTAGTCTCACAAGACTTTGGAACCAGAAGTATGCTAATGACATCAATGCTTTGCCATGCCTTTGGTTGTCAAATTTTGCCATAAAATCACCCAAATCGCACTCCTCCTTTCTCCTTTCATTGCATCTATTTTTCTTTCTATTCTTATGCTTTTCCTCCACACTACAACCTTTTCCTTTTCTAGTAGCTCCCCTCACTTAATCCAACTACTCTCTTCTCTTTTGTTTGTCTCACCTCCTTATCAGTCCTCCTCCTACTCCATTTCCTTTTCTATACTCTTTTTTTTTTTCCCCCCTATGAAATACCTCAGTTTTTGTGGTTGATTGTTTCTTTTGATACTGGACAGGTGGAGCTTATCATTAGCTATTTTACTAGACTTAGGGTTGGATGGGTGTGGGCAGTTGAATTGAGCCTCAAAAGACAGTTGCTGGCAGGCTCTAAAAATACGATGGAAACCATTTAAGCATGGATAACCTTATATAAAACAGTTATTGACACTTTATCTAAAATGTATTAGAAAATAATTGAAGAAATGAATTTTATATATTTTTTGAAAATCTTAATATAAAGTTCTTGATAACGATGAATTAAAATTTTTAACTATGAATGTAATTTGTCCTGATTTTTATATTCTTTGCTTAATATTATCAACAAAGTTATTATCGAGAAGACCCCTGCTCCAAAGCGTTCACAATAAGCAACTTCTTCTGTTGATAGTAAGAAAAGTCAAGTCCCTGAGATTACCTACAGAAGTATTATTCTTTCATTTTGTGCTATAAGCCTTTTATGACCCTGTATGAATCCCTCTTAACCTGTAGGGACTTGTGATAGATCCGACATCTGCTTGGATTGTACTACCTCTATTCTTGGCTTTATAACCATATGGATCATGCAAGAGACGTTTTACAACTGACTTCAATTGATTTGATCAGTTATTGCACGTCGTGATTACACGCTGATTCTGAAGTTCAACAATCCTACCTTGTTTCGAAATCGGACAGTTTTTGTCTCCTTCCTGTACTGCCTAGTCTTGATACTGTTTTTAACAACAAAACTGATAAATTGAAATTTGAACCCTTCGTACCACTTCAATTGTCCAGGTGTCAAAAGTCTATTTGCAACAAAAAATTTCAATAATTAAAATCTGTTAAAACCACTCAACTCCTGATCACTATTTAACTTTTCACTTTTGGACAATTTTTATAAGATGACTCTCCCTATAATCACAAACATTAATTCCAGAGAGTGACAGTTTCATTTGAGAGTTCTGTGGTGCACTGTATGGATGATGGGAACATCTTTCAGACTGATTCAGAAGTATAGTGAGTCTAGTCCTCACTGAGTGCGTAAATACTGCAAGCTTAACTTGGTAAATAACTATACATGTGCATGTGATTCCAGTATACCATATTTCCTAACCTAACTCTTAGATTTATGAACCGCTTGATACAATTCCAAAATGACAATGGAACTCTTTTGAGTAATAAAATTGATAAATAATAATTAAAAAAAAAATAACCTAATGGTCAAAAGGAGATAAGTTTAATCAGAAGTTATTTCCCTTGATAACTCTTAAATTCATATAAACAAATTTGAGTGTTGAGTCTGTACAAGTTTTTGGTACATTGTGAATGAGCTTTGCTTTTGTTTATTGTCAAATAGCTGTTCTTCCTTAGCTGAAGATTAATAGGGTTTGTGATTTGTCTTCATTTGACTTATCTCTATTATTTTATCCTTATCTCGCTAAAATGTAAGAAATCTGCTTGTGTGTATGTGCACCTCGATTACTTGACAACTGGTCATTTTATTAAATCTAAGCCTGATAAAATTTCCTAATTAAAACGAATGAAAATATAAAGACACGACTTAATCTTGCTAGGACATACACGTGGCAATGTTGAGTTTTTGCTTTTGCTATCCGATGTGTTTTATATCTTTGTGGGTTTTTATTGTTGACCTTTATACCTAAGAGACATTTATCTCTTGTTATATGTTCAATTAATGAATGAAAGTGCTATCACAATTGTTTGTTGACACTAAAATTGGCTGCTGTCTTTGTTGGCAGCAAATTAAAATTAGATTTTCCAAATAAGATGAATTGCCTGCTGTGTTAACCCCTCTACTGTAATGGAAGTCGAACCCAACCTCTCAAATAAGGCTGGCTATAGAATAATCATTTTCTATGTTTGCATCTTTCAAAAATGCTGAAGGCCACTGGGTCATCTTTAACTTTAAATGCATTTATATCATTTTATTGCTGAATAATTTTTGCCAAAACATGTTGGATATACCGGTTCTTGTACAATCATCAAAGTTAAGCAATGTAGAGCCTTGTCACTACCCTGATGAGTGACTGTCTGGGAATACCAGGTGCTAGAAATCAATCTCCTACCCCCGCCTGTAAAGACATCATAGGTTAATATGGCAAGATAAAGCCCATCACCTCCGCCGTGCCTTATGACCCAAGGATTTGCAATCTGCTGTGGGCAGAAATACTATCATATTATGATCAATGAATAACAAAATTACTTTCATTTCAGCAGTTTCAAATCAATGTCATACCTACTTGGTAAAAATGAGTGTGTATATATTTTTGTATTTGTGGGCACAATATATTTATTTTTTTATGAGTTATTTACCTACTTAGCTTTGCTCAATTTTGGCACAAGTTCACAAGTATGAGTCACCCAGTAATCATCAAACTCACTACTCAGTAGCCATAGTCTATGAAACCAGCTTGCTAACCATTACCACAATGATATATATATAAAGTGTGTACGCACATATTGTATTTTTTAGTGTATGATGCTTGTATATAATAAGAGTGTTTAATACTTTTCCACCCAAGTTTAAGCATTCTTATTAAATATTGCAGATTCTTATAATTATTTCTCTTTTGTGTGTGTGTGTGTGCCTAGGGATAAGTGGAAGTTTGTGTTAGTGTATACATTTCTTGATAGATAATGAAATATTTTCCGAGAGATTTGGTTACTGATTGGTAAATGTCATGAAATTTATCTTCCAAGTGATTTTAAAAAGTGATGTTCTCTCTCTTATTATTCTCCATGCTTATCTGTGAACGTTTGAATGAAACTTTGTAAAAAGTTGATTTGATAAATCTTTTTTTATGTTGCATTTTGTCTCCTTGCATTGGCTTACGAAATGAATTGCCATATTAGAAACTGTTAACCAAATCTTTTTTCGGTCTTCTAGTTTGGCTGGCCGACTAGCTATATGTATGTATCTTGCTAAAGGGCTGAAAATTTTACTATTTACTCATGTCTAGGGAAAATGTTTTATTTATTTTTTTTTCCAGTTTTTTAGGGTGGTTCAATTTGCTATGTAGGTTAATGCTAAAATGATCCCTTAGTTTGTGTCACATTTGTTCTTTGAAAATTCAGACTTTTTTAATGAACTTGAGAAAAGGCAAGAGAAGTAACTTATTTATTGTTCGCCTTTTTCCAATTTTTTAATTGATCATCCCCCAAAATGGCATGTTGCCATAAGACATTGATCATGTGACATTTTCTGTTGAGTGACTAACCAGACCTGTTCTTCTATAGATTTTGAGTAAAATTTCTATTTTTGCTGATAAAAGTAATTTGCTAATGTCAATAGATAAATTAAAGCGGCCTGTTTTTATCATTTTCTCACTAGTTTATTCCCTGTGAAAAATTCATGGATATTTTTTTTCTTTTTCTTTTTCTTAGAAATAAAACTACTTCGGAGACTGTGATGCATTTGGCATAAATATCTAGGTGGAGTTCAAGTAGTTTTTCTGCATTCTCTCTCTTACTTCAAGACAATAGTCCCCTACTTTGAAGCTCTTAACTGTAAATAAGTGATTACATCTGTGCAACTTAATCTTTGGTTTTAGTTAAAAGGAGTGGAAGAATCTATTGTTTCAGATGGTGGGTAGAAGATATCTGTTTCTGCAAAATTGTTACCTTTGAGTGGAAGAGTCCATTCTTATGGACAAAGAAACCTTGAAAAGTAACTGTTCATTACATAAGTTGATAACAATATTTTATTCAACTCTAGTTTTATAACTTGTGCAGACAGGACAGATTGGTAACATGAAGAATAAGGATTTATATCTCAGTCATATATATTTTGGTTATCTCTTTGTTATAACCATTTTTATTATTATCAATTGAAAGTGGACTCTTGGAGCTTCTCTTGATTGAGCAGCTGTTTAACATGTTTGCTACAAAAAAAATATTTTTAATGTAACCCCTGTGCCGGGTTCTCTTAGAAAATTGATGAAAGTCTTTATTGCATTTTGAAACAGTTTTATTTTCATACAAATCAGCTTTTATGTTCAAAAGAATATCTAATATATGTAATAGATACATACGTGTGTTCAAAACATTTTAATGATTCAAACGAGTATGAAATATCTTAAAATATGAATTCAAGGCCACCTTACATTCAGTACATTTGAATCTGCTAACTGTTCTACATTTTGAAAGTATTCTTTCAATTGGGATTTGCCTTTTTTCCATAGAATAACATACTTATGAGGTGTTTAAAACAAGGGGGAATCAAAATTGATTCAAATGAAAAGGACAAAATTTCAGATTACATTTTAAGCAAAATTTGATTTAATTTGATAAAAGCAAGAATGAAAAGTACAACTCAGACCCCTTTAACTATTTAAAAAGATATCATGGAGAAATATCGGAAAATTTGAAAAAATTAATAATTGGATGAAGTTCTGAACAGTATTCTCTGAAAATTTGCACTTTAATCAATCTCGGTGTCCAGATTCTCTATTTGATCCTCATTGGGTAACTTGGTACTGGTTGAGCATCTCAAACTCTGCTACCTCAGGACTGAGGGTGTCATGAGTTTTTGGTGTTGCATATACGCCAGGCCTAATTTCACTACTGTAGGGTCAGATCATTAGTGCCATAAAGTTACATGAATAGCCCACGATTTGACGGAATACAAATCTCATAGACTACTGTAGATTAGAAATGAATTATATAAATGGTAATGATAATGTATTTTTGTTGACACAATCATTCTATCACTTGGTCTGTCCTCCTATTTCTGTCTGTGAATCACTTCCTGTATAGAATTTCAAACATTGTTTTGTTTTCTTTTTTTTATCCTTTTCTAAGTCATAGATCATTGCTGTACCAAGACCCCAATCTTCACCATCTCAACAAAGTCGCACCTGTTTCTAATTTTTTCTTTAATTCTTTCTTTACAATGGATAAATTAGTATGTTTCCTCTTACCACTATTACCCATGAGTCTGTTTGTGAGCTGTTTAGACATTGAGCCAAAAAATACTGTGTTGATGATGATAATTGGTCTTTCCTCGTTGGACAGAGACCTTCCCCAGGATTCCCCAGACCTCTCTACCAAGGGTGTTGTGGAGTCGATACTTTCTGAACTTGTCTGGTTTGTCTCCCCATCTTATATCCTGCCAGCCATGGTTTTTCATATGATCTGTAGGGATCCATGTTATGAGCTATTGTCTGCCATTCTTGCCATTTGCCATTTGAGTTTTCTAATGGATTCCATAATGTCTCAGACTCCTGTTTTTTCCCCTAATATATTGTGCTGTCTTGTGATGTTGAGCATAATTCTTTCATGTATGACATGGTTTACAGTTTGATTGTCAGTCCCTTGATTAGGTTCCACCATTGGACATAGACCTTCTCCAGCAATTGCCAGACCTCTGTCATACTTGTTGCAGAGCCAATACTTTCTGAACTTGTTTATTTTGTGTCACCATCTTATATTCTGCTGGCCGTTGTTTTGCAGGTGATCCATGTTGAGTCATGATATATATAAATAATTATTCAATTCTTAAAAATATGCTCAATCTGTAATACTGAATATTATTGGATACTAGTGATAATTGGTATTTAGTAATTATCTATCTACATACATCTATTCATGAGTTGGGGTTTGAGATAGTATAATGATTATTGGCACAGGAATTGGAATCTGCAAACAAGGTTAAATTTTAGCTGAGGCTGCTTATGTTCAACTCGTACTAATGCCTATAGGGAAAGTATGAATCCACTTCCCTGTTCTCCATCTTATCACCAGATAACCCCACAAAAAATGTCTAATTTTTGGCATGGTATGGCTTGTAGAGTAGAGTGGATGAATAAGTATTCAGGCAAATCACTCTGCATTGACTCCCATCCAGGTGATAGTAACTGTAAAAAAAAAATTCCCCCATTGTTGACCTTGACAGCATACATACTCTTCAGGTGAGCTATCATTAGAGGACCATGCTTATCTGATGCCTGATATTGTACCCTATATCTTATTAACCCCACTACAAAGTTGTAACTACCAATCTACTCTAATATGACCCTCATACTATAATACAATGTTTTGTGATACTATGGTTAAGTTGTCGTAATATATTACAATATCTACAGTTATATTGCATCCACCTCAACTTTTAGATTCATGAACTACTTGGAATCTTTTAATGAATAGGATTTTAAAAAATGGGACTCTTTTGTAGATTAAATTGAAGAATAAAAATTACCAAAAAGTACAAGGGAAGTAAGTTCAATCAGAAGTTTTTCTCCCTGATTTAACCTTTTAAATTAATTTCAAGGAATATAGAGTTAATCTAACCATTCAGCTATACAGAGTAACAAAATGGGTGATATGTAAAAATGTATTAGATTTTAGTGCTTCCATCTTTTAGTAAACAGTCTATCATAAAAATAGTACACAATGAAATGATCTAGAGTTTTGGTATTGACTCAATAAAATCTCCACATCTTTAAGTGCCTTTCTCTCAAGTGTTTCCAAGTTTGTCCCTCCCCTCCCCATTGTTAGTTTTGGCATATTTATTGCATTATCAGACTCGACCAACAAGTCATGACTTTGAGCAGTCTGCTGAGAATGTAAGTGGTTGCTTGATTAGCAGAATGAGTCTTGAAATCTCTTGATTTTAGTCAAACTAAAACAGTGAAATCAAAATTTCTCTTTCTTTCTCAATAATTCAAGCGCTCAACACTTGAATGAGAAATTTCAATTATCCATTTATTTCTATCATTTTTTTTTTCCTCATTGGTAGGTAAACACTTAAATTCATAGAAAGAGTATTGACTGTCAATATCAAGGGAAATAACTTCTAATTCAAGCTATTGCCCTTTGATCATTACATGAAATTTTTATTTTTTAAAATTCAATTCAGTTACATTTATTTATTAAGCTATTCATTGTAGAGTTTTACTGTCAATTACAAGTGGTTTCAAGAGGTTCATGAATTTAAGAGTTAAGCCAATTTTGAGGAAATAAACAATTTTTCAAAGTTTTTTATTGATCAGAAATCTTTTTTATAGCATTTGAATATTTTTGATATAAGTTTACTTGAAATTCATTTGATTAAAAATCGCTTTTTTTTTTCTTCTTCTTCTTCAAGGTGGATATCTATTGATAAACAAACATTATCAGTTGTTTTCTGTCTGCCCATCTCCTCAAACATTCATGTGACTCAACCAAATAGATATGTATAATTAGATGGAAAGTATTTGGATGAAACGTTTTTTGAAAAACACATCTTAAGAGTTTCAGCGGAGTTTTCTATTTACATGTAACTATAATACGAAAGTGAACCCTTACTTTCCATTCAATATGCATATATAGATTTTATTACACTGTATATCATTCTTTTTACTCTTTTTCTGTTCCTAGGTAATAAGTGTTATTTTCCATTTGATCATGTCTGAAAGAAAAAATCCCCCCCAAATCCCTCCCCCCTTTTAAATAATGGCAGAACTCAAACTAAATTTAGCACTTATTTGGAATGCCTATTCAACAGACCTAGGAGAATGTTTTAAAGTAAACAAACCTAAAAAAAAAAAAAAGGTTTGTAGAGTGTTTTATCTATAATGCTTAACTTAACCCTTACTTTATGTTCCATCCCATTAAACATTGGTGCAGCTTAACCAAATTTGACACAAATTTAGGATGCATAATCAATGGACCTTGATTTTTCAAAAAACGAATTGTAGAAGTTTTAGAGGGTTTTTCTTTTTCCACTGTGACTATATTGCCAAAACTGAACCCTTACTTTCCATTCATTCAGGGGAAGCTTTTTGCGTAGCCCAGCCAAATTAGGCGTGCATGCTCAGTAGACTATTGGATTTTCCAAAAAAAGAATTTTTCAGGGTTTAAGAGAGGTTTCTATAAACAATCTAACTATAATGGACTCTTACTTTCCATTCATTTATCTATTTTTTTCCTCATCTTATCTGTTTCCCTCTGTGACTAAGTCCTCTTTAATTTAAGTGCAGAAACATAACAATATTGAATGTAATGATTTATTTAATGTGATAGATATGTACTAGTATGTAAATACAACTGAAGAATTCTGTGTGTATGTACTATGATTATTTCTGATGCAGCATGAGAAATCTTTGAAGTCATTTTTCATGGTTATTCTTGGGGGGTATGCAATGACTTGAGTGATATTATGTGAAGATGCCAATAAAATTTTTGTATTTCCAGCTGAGATCACATTAACCGCCCAGTGTCCTGATCTACTCCATTGGTTCAAAAAGAGTTTACGTTCTTGATTCAACAGTTCCTTTTAAAGAAAATATTTACTGGGCATCTCCGATGTAAGCTGGAAAAATGAAGATCTATGAAATCATTCTATAAGAAATAGCTGAACAACGATTATATTTCCAATTGGAGTTGGAAGCCAAGGCTTTGTTGCCACCTTGGCTTCAGCATACCTTACTAGATTCGAATTATTATCAAACAAGAAAATGAAAAAATCAAAGGGTTCCTAGATTGGGCAGATGCAACACCTGCATTGATCTGGCTCTCCCACACTGCGATAGAGGACCAACATAGCCTGGTGGTATTGTAAGGTACTAATACTTTTGGCCCTGAAACTAAGCCTGACCGCTAATGAAGGCTTCTGTTGGTAGCACTATTGCTTTTTTGGCAGCAGTAATGGTATGAATTTATTTATTTAGTTACTTTTACTGTTTTTACCAATGTGCTGTGGCCTTTCGCATGATCAGAGGTTAGAGATTACCTGCACCAACCTTGATGCTATCATCATCTCTCTTAGGGGGGAAACAAAAGTAGCTTTATGTTTGCAAGAACTGTTATACACTCTCACTTTATCGTTTGTTTTTAATAACTTAGTCGCTGTAGGCTAGAGATTTATGCTCTCGTCTGCAGGTTTTCTTGAGGTTTTTATTGCTTTATGCACAAATGAGCTTTTCAATCAGTGAATATGTTGAACAGGGCAACATGTGATTTCAGCCAACAGTTTTTCTCTTTAAAGGTTTGTTGCTTGGTCTCTGGGCGAATGTAAAAGTAATGTAATCACCTGCTGTCATTACATCAGTCCATTCTTATTTCTGCCTTCAGAATTGGCTTCAAGTTCCATCCACCCGTCAGTATTGAGATTTATATTTTTACGTCTGCCCACAAAGTTAGATGGTGGTTATGTATTCACCCATGCCTGTCTGTCTATACAATATCTCTAAAACTTCTCCGTGAATTTCAATGCCCTTTTTTTGGAAGTGTGGATCTTGTGCCAAGGAACAATTGATTTAATTTTGTGGTGGATCCAAGAATTTTTCTCTTGCCATATTTGTCCACACTGACAATTTTTCATCTTTTTAGAAGTAATAAATAGTAACATTATTGAAATGGAAATATTGTACAATAGCAAATAATCATAGATAAAAATGAATAATGCTAACCAGCTTTTTTCAGAGCATAGTCTGGGATCTGTAAATGAATTCAGTTCTCAGTGACAATGGGGTTGAATGAGGTATGCACTATCAGAGTGCTTTCTCGCTCACCGTTTGGCCTCTGCTTGATACTAATGACCCTTGAAGGAGTTGGTTATGTTGGCAGGATTATAAATGTTCCAAATAATCAATACTAGTTGGCACTGAAAAATAAAGCAATGAAAAAAGCAAACCTGTTTGTCAACATTCATAGTATTGAGTACCGATTTCTATATTGCAGATTTGGGTTTGATTGTTGATTATAAAATGGACCTTGGAACACTTCCATAGTAGATAGTATTGAATTCCTGGTCTTTAACTATTAAATTCATATGAAAAAAAATTGAATTGTAAAATCTGATATAACTTTCCTGTGTATGATATTTAGTACAGTATTACCTTTAATAGCATAGTTTTGATGTAGTATGGTTAAGGTATTGCTGTACAAATAAATGAAACTGTGAACTGACAGAAAAGACATTAAATTTTAATAAGACCTTGTGTGGTTTTGAACAGTATGGAAAATTTTGTAACAAATTAGATGAGAAATACAGCAAGTAAAATTTTTTGCAAATATTTGTGCTTGTGTCTTGTTTTCTGTTTGAGAGTTTTGTTATTTGTCTTTTTCAAAAGTTTTTTTAAATTTCTTATGGTGTAGTAGTTATATTTATGTTTAAGGCTGTTCACTTTTAGCTTCTATCATTCTTAGGTCTTGACCCATTAATTTGTTCCAATTGTTGACAACTCTTTGTGTGCGAAGAATCCCCTTGAATTTTTTTCTTCAATGTACTTTACATACTTTCTTTTATTCATTTGAAAGAATTTTCTGGCTGGGGTGTTGTCAATGCTGTATATTGTTTTGATTGTTTGTATCATTCTCCTTTCTTTTAGTGCTGCCAGTTTAAATTTTTCAAGTCTTTTTTCCTTAGGGGAGGCTTTTTAGTTATGAAACAAGTTTTGTTTCTTTTCTCGGGATATTTTTCAATTTTTTTTAATATCTTTTTTGCAATGAGTGCACCATGTTTGCACTTGTCTTATGCATGTTGTGTTTAGTATTTTAAATGTTTTTTTATATCAATGATATTGAATCTGCTTATTATTATTCCAGTTATTTTTTGCAGCTTTTCTAGTAATTTGATATATGGTTATGGATTTAGAGTTTTGATGTTATGATGATGCCAAAGTCTTTTTTGTGCTCTATAGTTTCCATTTGAGTCGTAGATTTTTTCCCCATATATATATATATATATATATATATTACCTTGCATTTGTCTGTATTGAAGTGCAGTTGCCATGTTTCAGAGTATTCTTCTAATTCTTTCATGCCTTTATCTATTTTTGTTTTGTTGTATTGGTTTTCTACCATATTATAGATTGAAGTAATTTTACTGATTAAGGTATACCTATGCTAGAAAGTAGCTTTAGGCTTCGAGTCAGCTTCATCAAATAACAAAATAAAAACACTGATTCACTCATTACTGTAAATGGTTTCTTAAACTAATTCCTGATGTATAAAGAATACTGTTGGCAAATCATTAGAAGTGTCTGATTAGATGATCTTTAAGCCAAAAACCAGAAAAATTAAGAAAGGAGGTTTAGGGATTACATGAATCATTACAAGATGGATTCTGCTCATTTCATCTCTCACAATTTGCAAAAAATATTCCCTCTGTTTAATGTCTCTTGGCAAAATTGTTAGAACCTTTACTTTTACGATCTGTGAATTTGCTTGAATATAAATGAGGCATATTGGAAACCTTCAACCAAAACACATTCTGGCTGGCTGGCTGGATATGCATACTGATCACACCTATGGAGATGGAGAGCTGAAAATCGAAACATTTATTCCTTTTGTTACCCCCCTCCCCCAATGTTTTTTATGGGGTGGTGATGTTCAATTTACAATATAGGTTTATGCTAAATTGGTCCATTAGTTTGTGTCTGGTAGCATTCATTTTTTTTTTTTTTTTTTGGACTTTTTTAGTGATTCCTCAAAAGTTGAGAGAAGTATCTTATTCATTGACCACTCCTTTTTTCCTATTTTTTTTTATTGATCACTCCTCCCATCTCAGCTTGTTGTCAAAAGAAGTTGGTCCATGATGGTTTCTCTTGGTTGACTAACCAGACATGTTTTTGTTTTAATAATTCTCCTTCAAAGTGTGGAAATGAAAATAGAAGATTTTGATTTCTACGTCTTTTGCATAATTTCAGCAAATAGATCTTCTATGATTGGCAGTTGCCCTCCTGCGAGTTTAGTTCTTAAGGTTCTTGGCATTATGTAAGAGTAAATTTTCAATGAAAGTTTTTGAATTAAAATATACAAACTCTTTTGCATTGCCTTTGTTTCAGTTTAATTTATAGAATAATATATGTATATATGCTTGCATACTTTCTAAATACTGTTTCTTTGGTTGATAGAATAAAGTTTCTCCCAAATCCAGTTTTAAGTGTATATGTAACAGTAAGATTGTAAAACTAGTGATTTTGTAAAATCCCTGAACATTTTAGTTATTTGATGAAATCTCTAGTTTAACTATCAATGAAGTAATGGTTAACAAGCTTATAATGCTGACCATTACCTTTGAAATGAGGTAGAGCCCCACTAGATACCCCACTACTGTGGCCTTGTATCAGATTAAGTTTAACTTAGAGTAAATATCAAGAATATTTTGCATCAGCATTTATTTACTAAGTTTAGCTTGGTATAACTGACTGAGGCATCCAATGTGTAATCGAGTCAATTACAGTTGTAATAGTCAGTATCACAAGCTTGTCAACCATTACTCATCTGATTGTGAAACAAGGAAATTTCTGAAATGTTCAGGGATTTCACAAAATCAATAGTTACAATCTTACAGTAACCTATCAACATACTCACACAGTATTAAGTTGGGTGTGAGATTATTCTGTTCATAAGAAAATTCTTTTCTAGCATTATCATCATTGTATTATTTTTTTCTATCAGTTTAGTATACCTAACAAGTTATAAAATTTCTCAACTATATGTTGACTCCCTCTGCAGTGGGTTCTTTCTCTGAAGTCATTCAATTTTCATGGAAACAAATATCATGAAAATGGATTGAAATTTACTCCAGTAAATCAAGTCTTACACTATGCAGCATTTTTTGTTTTGTTTGCTTCAAGGATTTTGTTTTATATAAAACGCTTGCAAGATCAGCATGCTCTGCATTTTGCTACTTGAACTTGTCAGCATTAAAATGAATTGGTTGTTCTAACTGTATCAGGGCCAGATTAAGCTTTATAGGTGCTTTGGGCCCTCCACTCTATAATTTAAACTAATTTTATTTTTCTTATTTCAGGCCATGGCCTTCTTGAGGCCCCCTAAATCTGCCCTGGCACCCCTGACTGTATGGGAGTCTGAGGCCTATTCCTCAAGTGCTTAATGGTTGCCATATCTTTAATTATATTTTTGTTCCAGTGAATCCTTTTTAATTCTTAACCTTTTTGCAATTTAAAAGATCTCGGTAAATTGTATCTCGATGAATCATACATTGTAGTAAATGTCAGTAATTTGCAGTTGGCAATTTGTTGTTGGTGAGTCTTTGTTGGTAAATCTTCCACGACCTGCCTAAATTGTGGTGTGTAAATTTCAATACATCTAATCATTACACTGCTACGTATTTTTACTTTGTTTTTCCACTCTAGAAATAAATGCTTTCTAATTGATGATGTTTAAAAAGTATAGAAAATGGCTATTATCCCCTTGTAGCTTTGCTTTTGTGACCTGAATAGTGACATTTTGAAATCTACTTATTTCCTATTGGACCACAGGTGAATTTGCACATTTCTAATCGCATAGTTTTTTTTCTTTTTTTTTTTTTTTTTACTGACTTCCTATGAATATCACTGTCCTGGTCATAAAAGCAAAGTTCGA
Source organism: Thysanoteuthis rhombus (assembly GCA_963457665.1). Taxonomy (NCBI): domain Eukaryota; kingdom Metazoa; phylum Mollusca; class Cephalopoda; order Oegopsida; family Thysanoteuthidae; genus Thysanoteuthis; species Thysanoteuthis major. Next base: position 47,380,252 of record OY735204.1, on the reverse strand, counting down.
TAGGAATCGTAGTCAGTGTTTTTTTTTCTTTCTTTTTTTTCTCTTTTAACACATAAGCAATTAGAAAAACTGGTCAGTTATCTTTCACCCCAGCCATTCCAGCCACAAATTTAAGTTAGAGGAAGAAATGAATTTCCTCACTCTCTCTCACTCTGTCTCCGTTTATCACATTCTATGGTTGAGAGATAAACATCCTCCCTCTCTCCCTGTCCCTCCTTTGTGCACTCCTAAAAAGATTGTTGCTAGATAAACAGTTGGATTCTCTGGCTTGGATGGCTTATTGACTGGGATAGCAGGGGTAAAAAGTGGTGCGGAGTCAGTTTCTATTGAGTGAAAAAACAGTCACATGAAAAATGTCTTTTGACAACATGTTGTGTTGGGGGTCAATGAATAAGTTTCTTCCCTCGCCTTTTGTTGGGCAGTGATCACTAAAAAGTCTTAATTTTCAAAAAAATTAAATTCAGCAACAGTGAATGCTGCTAGACGCTAAAAGACCAAACTTGGATTGTACATTGACCTCCCCCACCAAAAAAAACAAACTTATTTTAGGATGGAATCTAAAAAATGAAAAAAAAAATTTTTTTCTGGACATAAGAAGTTTGTTTAAATTTTCAGCCCTCTAGCTCTATTGATGCGGTATGTACACATGACACATACATCCATACATATCCAGCCAGCATCGTTTGGAAATTGAAGAAACTAATGTTGACAGTATTGGTTGACGATTTTTAATAACTCTCTGGAATGAAAAGTGCATTGCATGGTATTAGCATTGTTGGTGGTGGCATTGATTTTGATTAGAGTCCTGGTCACTTGACTGTCAAACCAGCCTGATATCATTCTGTTCTGAGTGAGGTACTGCTGTGTAATACAAGATGCAAAGTCTATTTTCTCTTATGTTGTCAAGGAAACTAAAATATACAGTGTCAAAGTATAAGTTTCTGGCTTCCTTTGGCGTCAGTGATTGTCCGCACAATCCAATTTTGAAATTTTTTTTATGGTTTATTTGCGACAATGCTTTTCTGATTTTCGACCTAGTAGGAAATATCTCTATAGCAACTTGGTGTGTTTTTTTTTTTGTTTTTTTTGTTAGACCTCCACCTCATGGATAGGTTATCATCTCAAGATAATAATATATTAGTTTGGGCTTTTATCTTTTTTGTTGTTGTTTATTTTGCAAATAAAAATATGGTGAGCTGTAATAGCTATATCTAGTGTGGTGGGCAATGTGAACAATTGAAGAAGTGGATTATGAAGAAAACATTTTCACTTCTGAGAAAAACATTTAATTTTGTCTAATGTTTATGAAACAGAGGTGAGTTACTCTTAATAGTGTATAATAAAAGATTGTGTTTTTCTCTATTATTTTTTTATTATTTAATCCTATACAGTGTGCGGTACTAAAATTTTATTGGGCTGCATAATTCTTTTTCATGTGCGGGCGTGCAGCCTCCCAGCTTAGAGGAAATGCTGGTACTGGGGACTAATGAAAAAAAACAACTAACTGATTCTTGGGAAAATCATCATTCAATTTTCATGTTCATTCTAAACTGTAGTTCACGATATTTTAATGACCTTTTGACTGGTGATTGATTTTCTTTGAGCGAAATTCTCAACCCCCTCTATAAAACGTTGATATTACGATTCATACAATTGGGAAAATTATTACTTTAATGAAGTAGGTATTCAAAAAAAAAATGTTACTTTTGATATATCAACTAGCATAGTACCCATCAAAAATGACGTGATTATTTCTGTATGGATTGCTACTTCTGTCTAGGATTGGAGTCTCCATGTGTTCTGCCTCAGATCCAAATGTTGCTCTCTGGTATTCATGCCTCAGATCCAATTGTTGCTCTCTGGTATTCATGCCTCAGATCCAAATGTTGCTCTCTGGTATTCATGCCTCAGATCCAAATGTTGCTCTCTGGTATTCATGCCTCAAATCCAAATGTTGCTCTCTGGTATTCATGCCTCAGATCCAAATGTTGCTCTCTGGTATTCATGCCTCAGATCCAAATGTTGCTCTCTGGTATTCATGCCTCAGATCCAAATGTTGCTCTCTGGTATTCATGCCTCAGATCCAAATGTTGCTCTCTGGTATTCATGCCTCAGATCCAAATGTTGCTCTCTGGTATTCATGCTTCAGATCCAAATGTTGCTCTCTGGTATTCATGCCTCAGATCGGAGTAATATTCATCAGCAAAAACATATATCTAATGTATGAATACATATTGTGTTCTTTGGATGCTCTCGCAAGTATATTAAGTTGATGTACATAATCATTACTCTCTCCTATAAATTCATTGACTTTATCATTATCGACTGTCAACATCGATTTCTTCAGTGGTTCTGACAGGTTGTTTATTCATCACGCGATAAAAAGACCACCAATGGAGCTAGAGGGCTTAACTTTTTAACATTTATTCCTTATGTATAGAAAAAACTTTTCTGTGTCTGGCTGTGTTTATACTGGTTCTCTGAAAATTTAGATTTTTAATTCATAACCTTTTGGGTAGTTTGAAAGATCTGTTAATCAGAGTGTTTGGGTCCAAGAAAGCCAACTATCTTATAACTGAGCCACGACAACCAGGGTTGCCAATTTAGCTATTTTGGGGTTAGACTTTGCTGTTTTACATCCAGACTAATATTCTGAGATCCACCATCCATCCGAACTATAACAAACCATATCATAATGGGTATTTTGTAACTTGCTATTTTTTATTTTGGTTAGTATCAATTCAGCTATAAAACTAGGTAATACTAATAAATTAGATTAGAATTTGTATATTTTATCTTGACTAGAGCAGTACATACTCCAAAAGTATTGTTCGGAAGAGGCCAAACTTGGTGTCTTGAACAGCCTGCTATAGTCTTGTAAAATAATTTTCCATCTGTCATACAAGACTACAGCTTCAAAGTGTTTTGATTACTTCTCTTCAGTGTCGCAAATTCAGATATTTTATATCTAAATTTAGATGTATTGCCGAATTAGATAATAATTTTAGATATAAGATCTATTAACTGTATCTTTCTAAAATTTGTTTTTATTACATTTCTTTAGAACTGCTAATCCAGACAACTTCTAACTAAACATTGCACTGTTTTGTGTGCTGACTAATAAATCTGGTAAATGTCAACTTTGTGAAATAGTCTGTTGTTGAGGGATTGGGGTGCGTAGATTTCTTGGACCGCTGATCCCCCAAACTTGACGCTGCACTGCTATGTATACTGATTGATTTATCTGGCGAATGTCAACCTAGTACAATGGCTAGTTGTTGAGTTATTGCAGTGCATTCACGCACATACACACACACACATACACACATACAACCACCCACCCACCCACACATATACACCCACCCAAACATACATATACACCCGCCTGCCCATACATATACACCCGCCTGCCCATACATATACACCCGCCTGCCCATACATATACACCCGCCTGCCCATACATATACACCCGCCTACCCATACATATACACCCACCCATACATATACACCCGCCCACCCATACATGTACACCCGCCCAGACATATATACATACATGCACTCATATATATAAATTTCTTCAGTTGTTGTTAGATGTCTGTTTTGAAAGATGAAAACTTATAATTCAATGGTACTGCCAGTTCTCTTTCTAAAGAGACTATTCATAATGAAAAATTAGATTCTTTGTAGTTTGTTTCTTTGGGCTATAAAATACTTATCGAAAAATATTGGTTCTTGATAGATTTTCAGACATGTCGTCCACCAAAACTGTCGCAATGTAAGCTTGTGCTAAATCAGTCAGTAGTTTGTGTCTGGCAGCTAGCATACTTGCTTTTGAAATTGAGGTTTTTTTTAGTGATCACTGTCCAACAAAAGGTGAAGTAATTATTTATTCATTGATCACCTTTTTTCCAGTTTTTCCCCATTGACTCCAATGAAGCATGCTGCCAAAAGAAAAAAAATTGTCACATCATGGTTCCTATTGAGTGACTAACCAGACCTGTTTTTGATATTATTGTTCATTTTCTATCCTTGTATGATTTTTATCTTTCAATATTTCCAGCCTTTGATTCTGGAAGCTGTTTAATATAATGAGATTGGATATTCTGTCCTGTCTGACGGAAGGGAGGTTGCGTGGGCAGGGGGGGGTGTACAAGAATATTATACTTATGTGGTGAAACTATAAGCAAACATGGGAATAGATGGAATCTGCTTGATTTGAATTAAATCATGTGGCTGGCCATAATGAATCATCTTTTGATTGGGTAGGTTATCAGAATACAGCCGTGTTGTGTCTGGTACAATTCTGACGTTCATATTTTTAGAATAACGCCATTGGTAGTTCTGGAAAGAGCTGGCCTCGGTAGAGTGGAGGTTATGATCTTGAAGGCTCAGCTCTGCTGGAAAGGTCCTTGTTCATTAGATTTGGAGGACTGAGGTGAAACAATGATATTAGTAATAGCGGTGCATTAAGCATAACTATCGATTAGTGGAAAAGTTTTATTGCTGTAGATTTAGTTAAAAATATGATTCACTTAAAACTGATACGCGAGGTGACTCCATTGATGTGTAATTCATTATTCTTCTGATAGAAAACAATGTGGAAAAATAAAAGATTATTAACCTCAATCATCCCACGCCAACATTTATATGGTTACTCTTCTCTGTTACCTGACACCTTATTTAAAGAAGCCTCTGAATTGATGGGCTTGTTTTGCTTAGTACTTATCGTTATTAGCTATAATTTTATTGAAAGTAGTACCTAACAGAGGCTAATAGAGCATTTATGAGAAAAAAATGATGATAAATCCTTGAAAAGTTGTCTTTAAAGTGTTAAAATGTTGTCCTAAAAATCATCAATGTTATAATTCAGTCATAGTGTCTTGATTGGGTTGTGCTGTAAGAGAAATTCAGGCAAACCAGTGAAATACAGACATTATTATAAGACAAAATGTCAATAAACAATATTGAAGCAATTCATGACTCATCGGGAGAAAGAGTTTTTAAAATGCATGTTTGTACACATTTTTGATATGTAATATTAGGAGGGGCTATTAACTTTCAATGAGTTTTTCGGATGATTGAACTCATTGAGTTGTTAACAACT